>JAUYWH010000016.1:7711254-7747822 GCA_034779795.1 Ctenopoma multispine
GATATATTTGTGGCCACTAGCCAACTTAACTCAGATTGATAAAGTTCTGTGGATGCAGAACGAAACGTCTCTACTTAAACATATTTAACACTTCTACTGCAACATACCTTATGTCAGCTTATGTTTTCAGTGGAAAGGATGCCACATATAAATTATTGGTTCAAATGTTCTTAATCGATTACTGTGTCTAATAGTGTTCCAGATTCTACTCCAACAACTGTGAGATGAGTGATGCCAAAATTCAGTTAGTCACTGAAGGATTCTCATGTTTTAGACCAGCAGTGAGTCAGTAATCAGCCTTTGGTCTCAGTCTCCTTCTAAGATGTGCAGTTCTTACAGGGTTTCCTTTTCAAAGGAATCGGCGTCTTATGATGCTTTTCATTTGTAAGTGATCAACGCAGACTTGTTGCGTTGCATTTCGAACAAAGTCTTTGTTGTCTGTGGTCTGTGATGTAATTTAAAAGATTTGTATTTAAGCAGACATCATTAGGGTTTGTCTTGGATAAAAAAAATGACTTGTTTGTTTATTCTTTGGCCAGGCTTTATATTTATTGTTTATGTAGTTATTTCCAGTTGTCCCGAGCATTATTGAATGTTCCACAAAAAAGCATTTACAATGTTTATTTGGTGAGACATGGTGTTGTTTTTGCAGTTACACTTAAAGTAAAAAAGAGACTCACTGGCGACTTCATTAGGATCACCTGTACAGTTTGATGCCATCCAATGCAGCAGCTTCTCAGTTTTAGTTGAGACTGTCAGAAAGGTGACACTTCTATTATATGTTTATTATCAAGGTCATAGTGAGTCCATTTTATTAAGAGGTGTGGCTAATGTTTTGGCTCCCTCATTTATTTAAATATGGTGGTTTGCATTAAATTATACAGGTGCAACTAATACAGTGGCCAGTGAGGGTATAAACATTGGTGCCGATGAATAATGGGCAAAGTGAGCGGGACAAGAGTTTGAGCCCAGTCTGTATGCTTGTCCACGCATGTTTTTGCATGTTCGCATATGATGATGTTTGTTGCATATTTTTTAGCCCATTACCAGCTGGCTGTCTAATCCCTCTCTTCCATAACTCTTACCTACATACAGTAAATCTGTCTAGTAATATTTAATGAGAGACTTTAGCTTTTTGCTCATTTCAAATACACCAGATATATCTGATTCTTTCCTGACCAGTTAACCAGAACCTCAGTTATGATTGCGTGACTGTGACTAAGAAAAACATGATTAGCATTCTTCTGGGGCTCTTTGGATTTATTTAGCAAAAAAGTTGAAGATCTAGATGGCAGATTCAGTTCTACCAAGCAACATCTGAGGAATATTTCCTCCTGAAAAAAGATGCAGTGAGTATTTAAAAACGTGCTGGGTGGACAATAGAGCATGTTTCCTTGGGAATTGGGATGATTTTAATTTTCCTGCTGAGATGTTTTCAGAATGACACAGAAGATTATGTCCTACGTACAAGATTCTCATAATAAGAAAGTAATGCAGTTCAAAGGTGTTTTATTTTCTTCAGAAGGTTCCCCAAACCAGATACTGTATTTCATTTAACAGAGTACACTATGCAGTATCAACCATTATTAAAACCTTTGCTCCTACATTGGCACATAACTAAACTTTTGTCTAAATTGGGAACTCACTGCAACTGATGTCATTCTCACATTATTTGTTTACCCTCAATCAAGTTGTCACAACATCCGCCAATACCGTTCTTGATGAATAATTGATAAGGTGTGAGACCTCTGGAAGACACAGCAGTTGCAAGTGGTTGGTATTGTGAAACATTCTTGCTTGAGGATTTAGGAGAAGATAAAAATGTGCAGTTTGAAGACTACGTATTTTTGAATTTATTTTTAATTTAAAGTAAATGTTTTCTCAGCAAGTTCCAAAAACTAAAACGCAAATGGTTGTTTTCTAAATAGTGATTGTATGAAATGTCAGAACATATTAGGCAGGCAACAGAGATTAATAACGGAGGACGATATTTTCTCCCTTCAGTGAAATTGTACAAATACCGAGACTCAGAAGACTCCACCAGCGACGCAAAATGCCCTTAAGGTCTCCACTCAAAACACCAAGGACACAGTTATTGCTGTTATAGAGAAGGACACAAAAACCACATGCCTGCATACCCACACACACAGACACACATGCACACTATCCAGACACCCCTTTGAGCCTTCTTTGGGATGAATCATCAGCGGTCTGATGTGGCTAATGGCGACCAGTGTTTCCGTGTTTGCTCAGATTCCACCCGCACAGCCACATGGGATTTGATAGGGTTGAGCAGTCGCATTTAGCTGAGTCATCACAAAATTTCCTTCATTCCCACGATTTTTTCCTGTTGTTGCTGACTCAATGAAAGCAGGAATCTTTCTCTACTCAGACAATAAAGTTACATTAATTGTTATCTGACATTGACAAGTGTTATTAAGCGTAAAAAAGAATCTATGGGATGTGGGAAATACCTCCACAGTTTGGGTGAGTGTTGACGCGGTCTACACGTAGTCCAACGTTATAATGTGTCTTTATGGAACAGCCGTCAGGCCTTCAGAGTAAAACTGATAGTTTGAGCTCCTCTCCCGCCGCACTCTGCTCTGATTGGTCAGCTTGTGAAAGGGGTGGACTATGTCCAGCTGGAACACGGACCGTAAACAGCAGTACCAGCCTAGCTAACCAAGTTAGCCGAAAAAGTGGTAGGGAGGAGGTTGTAAAAACAGTCCTCTGTGAAGTGTTGTGAACATATAAAAAGCATTGCTCAAAGTCTGTTGTTGTTTTATGATTCCATCTTGGGGAAGAATAAACAAAGTTAATTTTCCTTCACAGCCGATAAAACGCTTTCTCCTAAGGCTAGTGCTGCTGGCTAGTGGTTTGGGTGTTCATATGGAAAAAAGAAGCACCCAGCTTCACAAAAGTATTTATGTAACATAAAAACACAAAATGCATGACTCCTTTAAACCATTAGTTAAAAGGTTAACTAAAGGGCATGAAATACCCATGCTAGTTGTTTCACCCTAATTTCAATATTTATGCTAAGTTGACCTAACCATCTCCCACTGTCTGAGGTTATGTCCAGAAGTGCAGGAGTTCCCCAGGCATGTTGGCGCACAGAATATAGCAGAACTAGTTGGTGATCACCGTTGTCGTGGATCAGTCTTCTTAGTATGAAAGTAAATACATTTTTTCCTTCCACAATGGCAAACTTCTTCATTATGGACACATTTTAATTAAAGGATGTACACACCACTTAGTCAGACAGGATTAGAACTGGATTAATCTGCTAGGGGTCCTGGGGCACAAATCAGCTGATAGGCCTCTATTACTTCCTCTTACTTTGATTCCCTTTGCAGTGTTTAGTTTTTACAAGCTGGAATAACCTGTCTGTCTGGTCCTGTGTGGTAATTTCACATCACTGTGCAACACAGCTTTTAACTAAATCACTCACACTGTTCAGATCTCCAGTATTGTAGTGGAGCCAAATCAGATAACTACAATGAAAAACAGGAAATTTGTAGTTTAGGCTACCCTATTGTCTGTTTTAGATTATAGGCATATCCTGAATGGGCACGCTGTTGCTTCTACTGTGAAAACATTGAATGCTTTATATCATAGTTAAAATATATCATGTTAGCCTCATTGCTGCAGGTAGAAAGCATACTTAATCAATTTGACTTGATCACTGAGCTCTGTGAGAGTGTCCCTGTCTAAGTAAAGATTAACAACTACAACACCTGTATTATTATACTATACAACTCTCCTTGTAGTACAATTCCATCCACTACACATGCACGTACAATTTTATGTGTGAGTGCTGAAGCCATAATTTTGCCAGCATGTGGCAACCATCCAACATCTCCTGGAAGTTCTTGGATCTCACATAATCATATCTCTGACGCCTGCAAATATTTTCCTGTAAATCTCATATTTTCTCTGATTTTGTCTTTAGAGGATCTATCATTTGCCTTGTGTTGCAATGTGTAAAGAAAGTCAGCACCAGCCATTCTGGTGCTCTGTGTGCAGGGCATTCGGGGACAGTACACAGTGTAGGTCATCCATGTTTTGGAAGTGCACAGAGTCAAATAGCATACTACCCTCCACCACCCCACCCTACAGACTTACCAGACACCCTCTTGAAATTAGTTTCTCCAGGGTGGGGTTGTTTAAATTTAGGCCAAGCTGTATATTTGTGTCGCATGCCTGTTTTGGTCCAATCATGATCACGTGATCATGCCTGTGGTAAAAGTTGGGCTAGTTTAATTAGCTAAAGATAGATAATAACCCTGAGATTGCCCCAATGGGCCCATTTAAGTCAGCAGTTTGGGAACATTTTGGTTATTCAGTTTAGTATACGAATAGTGGTGTCACAGACAGAACATATACAACCGTGTTATTTTGCTTAGTGTTCCAAATTGTTTCTGTTTTAATGAAATCTAGAACATTTTCTGTTTTTTTAGTTTTTTTATCCCTCCCCGAAAAAACCCAAAAAACAAAACAAAGGGGTATGAACCAATTCATCACTCATTTATCACTGTTAGGTTAGGGGCTAATTGCATTTCATTGGCTTTGTACCAGGATTGCAATCTGCACAGTTACAATAACATTGAATCTAATCTAATGTTGTATGTTCTTAATCAAGTCAGCACAAACAAGTTGACCAGAAACAGAAAATAAACTTTATTGATTCCACATAGTGACATTTATGCATCACAGCAGCAAAACTACAAAGAACAAAGCAGTAAATAACTTTAACAATCTAAAATAATATACATTATCAACATGCTGTATATAGATGATGGATGAAAGTTTATTTACAGTCATGTTCCAAACATAGTACATCATCTTTTACAACGCCCTCTTGGGTGTTTTTGTATTTCATGATCTAACCTTGGAGTGAATGCTGGGACATCAACTCCTGGAAAGACTATTGTCCTAAATGCTTTCTACTTGTAAATCATAGTCAATGTCGAATATTGAACTCCAAATGAAATGGTTTTATAACCCTTTCCAGACTGATGGGCACCAACAATGGCTTATCTAAGACCATTGCATTGTGTTAACACACACACACCTAATCAAGGGCAACACAGAATTAAAAGACAGGGTACTAACATTGAAACGGGTCTGTGACTATGTATATATGTGATAATTTCTGTACATTTCTTACTGTATCTCTCTCTCATACACACATATATTCATGGTCACTTTATAGGAGCTTGTGCTAAAATATGATTGAATGCATTACAGATGTCTGCCATCACTTAAATTCCTTCAGTGTTTTGGATACTTTATCAGAACAGTGGAGTACAAATGTTACTAAGGACTCTGACGCAGACAAGCTTGATCCTGTGTGAAGAAATAATGTGTTTCACCAAATCACCAAACAGGCATTTTCAGACCCCATTAAAGTTCATAACCAGAGATTGCTTTGTTCTTTGTTTGATCAGTCAGTGGAGCATGTGGGCAGACAGTAATTTGGGGTCTGGTCTGTTAAAACTATTTATTCAAGAATATGTGGGAAGTTTTCCATTCACATTCTATTTTGCCTGGTATGCAGATAAAATAATAGGCGTATAATCCACAGCATTTCCGCATTGGGAAGTTTGATTGATTGGCACTTTAAATGTGACTCTTTATCCCCAATGCCCAATGCCATGCCCTATATAGTCCATGCTGTGTCTGCACCTTTTGTAGGATGTAAAGCTTACCGTATGATAAAAAGTCACAAAGAAATACAGGTCCAGACTCATCCAGTAAGACCAGGACATGTGTTGAGCCACATCAATCACTCATGTCTAAATGAGAACCAGATGAAGTGTACTAAACAAATAAAATGGTCTTGAACATCTGAACATCTGGTATTATATGTAGATCTTTTGTGTTGTGGTACAATGGCGCACCAAAGTAGCCCAAAGTCACAGATTTGCGGTGGTCCTTGGTATATGGCCTACCTAAGGCAACCATTTTGGCTTCGGATGTGTCAGTTTTGCTTACACAAATGAGAGTATTCGGGACTAAAATGATGTGGCCCCACTAACAAAAATGTAAAACAAGTGGTTAAAGTGATTCTTATGCTGTTATAGTGTTTTGTCTTCCACCCTCAAGTTATCTTGCACACAGTAAGACATGAGTCTTGTTTTTCAGAGTACTCATCAAAGCAAGGGATAAAGGTTCTCTGAAGCGATAAATTATGTCTGTTATACTGACAGATGACAACACAAATTGTGACCATGTGCTGAAGGAAGATACAAGCTGTAATTTGGGAGAGGAGAGGAATGACTGCTTTATTTTTATGGCTCTTCACACCAGTTATCACTGTGTTAATTCCGTCCATGCAGGGCACAGCAGGGTTTGGGAAATTTTTGTCAGGGACTTAAAATGAATTTTGGAAATGTTAGCAGTCAGAATAGGTTTGACTGCTGTATATCACGATCTAGAAGATACTGACAGATGGAGAAAGAAAGTACAGGAGTACAGTGTTTTATATGTTTTGTCAACATATTCCATAAAAAGACCAATACTTTCCTTCAGTTTGAGCCTCTTAAGCCCCAAACCCATATGTTCCTACTGAAGTCAAACACTTAAAATGTCTGACCGATATACAGTTCCCTTTAAACAGAATGCATTTTCCTAAAACAGCTGCGAGCTGTGGGAGGTAAAACGTGCTTGTCTCTATCACCCCTCTCTGGTGAGGTCAACCCTTCTACTGTAGCACAGTAATCAGTTACCTCGAGACAGGAGCTCATTTCCTTCTCTTTGGATTCTTTTGTTGGTTTTACTTTTTTCTCAATTTTGGATTGGATCTCAAGTTTTCCATGGCAGTAACTAGACAGTCAACAAACCTACTATAGCCTGCAACTTGCCATTGGTGGAGATGTGTGTTATCTGTGTAGAACAGCTTTTGGGCTTGACCAGAAGAACACTTTTCTGTTACATCTTAATATCTCTGGGATTTGTTATTGAGAAATTAGGCCACAGCAACTACTCACTTTATTGAAATAATACACACATAAACAAAGCTGTCAGGGGAAAAGAAAGACAAAGTGAAATGAAATAAAAAAAACTGTTTTAAATTGGTTGTGTTTCTTAAATACAATCTACCATTAATATTAGTTAAGGACTAAAACAAAACAAACTGTAAGTGTGATAAATGCATCTGTAAATCCCATCCAAACATGTGAATCTCCTGCGTCCTGATCCTGGCATACCAAAGACTGAGAGGAACGGAACAAAATAAGCATAAAATATATCTTTCTTTAAGTGATAAGTCTCTAAATAATAATCATGTCGCCATAGAAGCTTTCATCTAACAGAAAGGAAGCCAAACACTCAAACTCAGCTGTATGCATTTTCACGTTGGTCCCAGTTTCTGCCGATAAGTTCAGTTTGTTTCACCCAGAATTACCTTTGTCCTTGATATCACCCCCTGTCTCTTTCTGTCTAACTTTCTCTTTTGTCCCTCTCTCTCTTCAGATGTCTGCTCACCAGCTGCGCTCAGATGGCTGAGAGAAGCGGCCGGGATGGGTTTTAATAGAGCGTGCACACACACACAACCATCCGTGCAGATGAGCACGCAAACATACATCCACAGAGTGTCCTACTACAACATGGATCCAAGACTTGTCCCAGGTTTAAAGATTTCTCTCTCTCTTCTTATTTTTCCACATCTTTTCACTGTTTATGACTACATCCGTATGAAACAGCTGCCCTTACACAAGTGCACTGCAGACAAACATGGGTTATGGTCAGAGAAGGTCAGGAATTTGGCTGTTTTTCTGCTATAATCGGATTAGTGTTTCTTTTTTTTTTGTGACTAATATAAAAGTGATTAGACTGCAGCTTTTGGTCCAGAGAATGAGTTTATGGCACAAACAGGGCTGGTTAAATAACCTTTATTAATTTTAGGCTAGTGTTTCTGTAATATGTTTGTAGAACTCAATATAACTTACAAACGGCTTGTATGAAATACATTCTTATTTCTGCCAATTTAAAAGCTGTCTTTCAGCATTAATTAAAAAGTTGTTGTGCACTGACTACAGCATCTAAATGATTTTGATCATGCATTCAGTTTATGTTGGTGCAGTAAGACATAACATTATGTTGGAGGAGAGACAGGGAGATACTCAGTGACCACTATCTTGTGACGTTTATCTCTAGAGTAGGCAGAGATAACTGATGAGGATTAGGGCAAAGTTAAACATAGCATATAACTGGCTGGGACTGGTTGTTGCAGCAGTCCTTATTTCTCCAGTGTAATGTTTTATCCGATCAAGCCCAACACGTTGCTCAAATGAATCAGAATAAGAATCTTTATTGTCATTGTGGAAATGAGACATTTACAATAAAATTAAGGTGCAATTTTTTCGGTGACAATCAAATGTGACTTTTAAAGCACCACAACTTTGCATGTGAATCATGGCATAAATACGGTTTCTTCTATGTGCATAGGAGAGTTTCCACTCAAAACTCAGTGGATGGTCTCTGCCATGGACTGAATCTGCATGTTCCCATTTCAATGGCTGAGGTGGAACAATTGCTTTCACTACCTCTGGTTACATAAAGGAAGGGCTACAATGACCCTCTATCTTACCTTACAACAAGGTGGCAAATTGGCACAATAATCACGCCTTTAATAAGCAGTGTAAATAAGGTTTATGACACTTCCACACCCATAAACCACATATCTACCTAGAATCTGTTTTCATAGCATTCCATTATACTGCATAGTTCATGTTAGCAGCCCAATGGCTGCTCGCGAAACCCCACTTCCTTGCCGTTGCTACGCCTTTTAGGCCTGTTTCATGCTCTATGCAATTTACAGTATGTAAACACAGCTGTACACGCAAGGGCCAAGCAACTATTTTGTACTTCTCCATGGTCCCAGTCTGTTCAGATGACTTGTCAGATAACTTAACTGGAAAAAATTTTGAAAAAGTTATGTTTTTAAATTTTTGAAATTACAGTCTCAAGACTGAATAGTAAAATGAGTAAAAGCTAAGTCTCTTAAAGCTAAGCTAACTAGTCCCAGCTAAATGCAAATACTGTCAGGAAACGTAAACATGATCTTACCATTCTGAAACATGCTCTTCCTATGCTGCATTATACTGTCTTACGTTATCCAAGTTACATCTGCAGCCACTACTTAAGGTAAAGATTAATTTTATGTATTTCTTGGTTGGATACAGTGTCACAGATTTAAACACACTCAGTACTTCTGATGAGTTCAATAGGGCCATAACACCAGCTTTTAAGATAACTCATTTTAAATTAAGACAAGGTAAAATAATTTATAATAAATATATAATTTATTGCTGCACACCTGAAGTTTCAAGAAAAAAAATTTAAGGATGTATGCTCCAGTATTTCCGCCATGATGAATCATGCTGAACATGAACTCAGTATTATTGCTTTGTAAAATAAAGAATAATGTAACATATATTATAGTCTAACATAACCCTGTTTAGAGGCTTAGCTTACTATACTTACTTAGACAAACGAGGCTTAAATGACAAGGAGGGTGGTGGGGGCATACCATAGTCAGACCCTTTGTAGCGTTTCTGTCTGTCTGATCAACCTTTGACGCTGACATAACTCCATCTTGACCTCCCAGCAAAAAGTTGTGTGTGTGTGTTCGTGTTTGTGTGTGTGTGTGTGTAAAGGATGGGGGATGAGTGGGGCAAATGGAAGGTTAAATTAGGGTCATGGAGCAGATAGATTGAACAGGTTTCATGTGAAAGATGCTTGGCCTCATGAGTAAACATAACTCTAGCTGTGTTTACTCATGAACACACACTTCGAAGTGTGTGTGTGTATTTGCACGTAAGAATGACTTTCCCATAGGATTCAGGTCCAGCCCCTCCCAGTCATCACTCTGAATTTCCCAACTTTGACACGATAAATAATCAGCAGACATCATCCATCAGGTCATGACAAAATGAAAGAATAAAGTGTTTCTTCAGCTCTAATGAATTTTGCTGACACATCACTTCTTCACATCTTCACACTCTCCTATCAGCAGCCTGTCTCCCCTTTTTCTACCCTCACTGCTGACCTTTGACCTTAAAGCCCTTGGCAGTATTTGAGAGCCCACATCGGAGGGCCATAAATCTGTTGTTGCTAACACAAGCTGATCAGTGACTTTAGCTTCGGGACTTCACTTTCACTGACGCTGCGCTCTTCCATTTTTAAAGGGTCTATCAGCTGCTGGGATTCAGAAATGACTTTGTCCACCAGAGAGAGAGAGACAATAACTTGCTGAAAGGTTCATTAAGTGATTTGTGTTCATTTATCTAGTCCTTTATCAGACAGAGTATAATGTCTTGAGAGGGAGAATTTAAAATAAACCCGGTAAGACAGTAGAACATTTAAATATAACATAAATAATGGATGGACATGCAGTAGGTGGTACAGGTGGAGGTTGAGTGCCTTGCTAGGTGCAGTGGGATGACAGGTGAAATCTGGTAGGTCAAACAACTATTGCCCTAAACTTATGGAACAATTGAATGTTGTGAACATGTCATGTTTTCTACTTTTCTAGACTGTGTAGTCTGTGTTTAATGTATTTATCTCCAGTGAGAATAAAGGTCTAGACAAATAAATATGTACACCCAGTGTTCAAGACAACAGGTTTCCAAGGAAACATCAGGTAAAGCGTCCAAATTTGAGTAATAGTCTTTATGTCTGTTCCTTAAGTATACGACTGCCTGCTGAGAAATATAAACAAGCAACATGTGCCAGTGCAGGGAGACAAATACTGGAGAAATTTGTGAGTCCTTGTTAGAATGTGAGTGGTATTTTGAACAGATGATTTTCATATTCTTTTTATGTGAGCACCAACTCTTGGCAAAACCCCCACAACAAACAATTCCTTTTTATGTTTGCACATACGTCTCAGCTTGACATTTACCTTCCAGCAAAACTGACCTACCGAACACGGATTTCTCTCTGTACACCAAGCAGGCCGATTTTCAGAAGGGAATGGTTGATGAGCACAATAAAAACAAACAGTTCTTTCTTTCAGAGGCTGCATGTTTCTACAAAAATATACTAACCAAAGCGAAAAATAACTTCGCTGTAGAGCCGAAAATTACCCGTGATTAGCCATAACCACCCGCTAAATAACAGCAGGAAAACCAAGCACAAAGCAGGAGGAAAATAAAACACCAAAAGAGTGAAATATAGGAGTAATGTGGCAAAAATAATCATAAAAAGAGAAAAAAAGTTGGACAAAATATGAGTGAAAGAAGTCTGTGTAATTTTTCCTATTTGTTCACAAAAATACAAACATTTTGGTGACCTTGGTTTGCATGCCACAGCTGAATGGATATCATCTGACCATTGCGGTCACACCATGGTTATGATTTACTTAACTGCAATTAAATTGCACATTACTATACAATTAGTCGCTCTGTTTTAAAAAAGATTCTGCTTTTGTAAATCCTGTGCAAACAACCACCTACATCTGTTTTTCAAATCGGGCCAACAGCGGAACTGAATACAAGCAAACATCTGATCAGACAATTGGAAAAAGACATAACTTTTGTGCAGATTGGTAATGGTTGGATTGGAACCACTGGTTTGTCTGACAGGTCAGTCAGGAAATGTTGATACTGGCGCTCAGATGTTCTGCAAGAACTCAACAGCCTGAGAAACTTCATGAACTTAGACTGCTATTGAAATTGTTTTGGAATGAGTAGATGCTGATGATTTGGAATCAATCAACATGAGGATGAAGGGAAATCTAAAGAAACGTTTAAAATAGTAAATATACTAAATCACGTATAGACATTTGTTTCTGAGTACCATATGCACATGTTTGGAAATCAAACTGTTCCAGTGGCAGTGGACATCAGTGTGCAGAAGAGTTTGTGAGACAGCATATTTGTCTCAATTGAGCCACTCCTGTGTTGCTATACAGAAACACAATGTTAAGTATTTCATGAGCTCACAATATTAGCCAAGAGCATAATTTTTTTTTATATCCAACTCATGCTAATAAGTCACATTCTGACTTATCTCAGTAAGGATGTCAATGGTAAGAGAGTCTGCTGTTCTGCTAAAAGGAAGAAAAGTTACACTTCTCCTTCAGAGAAAAGAGGTGGATGTTTTTTTCCATTTCCTGGTTCTTGGTAAACAACATACATGGAAAGCATGCTGTGTGCATGATCGTGTCGGTGTGTATCAGTGAGTGGTGTGTGCTCACAGCATGCTTTTGGGTGTGTTCGCACAGCAAACAACGTGAATATACTTAGTTAGTGATGATGTTCCCATTCATAAATCAAAAGCTAAGCTAGGTTAATCGTTAAGTTTCCAAATGTGTAAATACAGTGATGTGATACTTGACATGCTAATAGATCGACAGAATGGGAATATAAACATAGTTTTTTCATATTATTGTGATATATATTTCACCTTGCCTTAATTATCTATAGTCAGTTTTGGAATATGTGGACTTTCTTTAGCCTTCCTGGCTCTGCTCTCTCTACCTCACCTAGACTCACACTGATGTGCCCACACGATCCAGTCCTCTGTTAAAGACAGCACTTTCGCGCATCAATTCCAAGCTTCATTATGGATAACTAAAGGAAAAAGTAAGGTATATCAGAGCCACCAGAAAAAATGGTCACATGGCAATGATTGCATGTCTATCCTCTCAGCATCACTGGTATCTGTACGAGGTTACATGGCCGTAGTTATTGAAACTAACTTAACTAAAAACGAAAATGTCAACCTTGTTGTGCCTCTTGAGTTAGGAATTACGTCTGATTGAAGAAACACCAACAGTTGGGAAACTGCAGCTGTGGATGAACCAATCAGGACAGCCAGCACAAAATATAATAGTTTTGGGTGGATGGTTGAGTGTACTAAGTAAGCGTTGGTGCCAGGGACCACAGTTTGTGACCTCTCTCTTTCCATCAGACAAAATTGTTTTCTTCTGACTATGACTACAATCTTTCCTTGACTTTTACCAAGTAGCATTTGTTTCTAGACCAAACCTTAACCATAGGGATGGCAAACTAGAAAATGCTAATCAATCATTTTTCTGATGGTCACTTTATATTTACTTTATGGCATTCTTTGGTGGTTGTGACATATTTAATACTATATCCATTATATCATACTGTAGAATTTCATACTACATCTATACACGGAGAGAAGCGGGACTATTTGATTAGATGCATGGATTCATTCCTGCACAGGTTCGTCTAACAGAAAAGCCTTTACATAAATATGTAAACAGACATGTCTAGGGTTTCACTTTTAGGCTGTTAAAGCACATGCAAGCTTCAGTGGTTTATTGCAAAACACTTGATGAACTCATACATTACAGTAAATCTATCCTGTTAAATGTTTCTGATAAATGTTTCCTTACCTGCATTATTAATATGTCATTAGCAGATGTCATATCACTACCACAGCTGAATTTAATGAAAAATGAGCTTATGTCAAACTGTGTAGCTTTGGATAAGTTTGTTTTGGTTTTCTCCGCCTGGGAACATTGCTGTGAAACTGGATCCAACAAACCTGGAGTCTGCAGACTTAGCATGGTCTGCTTCTGACCAGCAAAACTAATAATGCATAACTCCACGAAACATTTGCCCAGTCTGCTGTTTGGAGACAAGCTGTGACTAAGACTGTTTCTGTGATTAATTACACAAAAGTACTTCAACACAGAAAATACAGCCACTAAAACATTTTCCCCTTGTAAAAGCTTTTTCTTCTACATAGAGGGAATACCAGTGAAATCGAAGAGCTTTCAGGAAGTGATAACACAAATTGTCAGTGTTATAGATCTGATGATATACGACGCTATAAAACTAAATACAAAATATTTCTTCAGGTCAATGATAACTTTCTGTTTCCCTATGTAGTAGCACACCTATACTTAACCACATACAGGTGTGTTTTTGGCACGAGCAGCAAGCTGGCAGGTGTGTTTGCTATTGCGATGCGATAATGACTATCATTACTGCCCAGGTAAGAGCAGGCGTGTTAGCGGGAGGCTGGGACGGAGACCAGAGGAAAGCAATAATGCTTTTACCAGGATGTGAGTGCACAAAATTTCTACACCCTACATACACAGCCAGAAGCACACGTTAATACAAAGATACACGTACACACGTGGCAGAACAGTGAGAAAGAGACACACAAACAGAAACTCACACAAATTAGCACCTTGGTGATTTCAATTTAAGCAAGCTGAAAATAAATGCCTATTACAGATTACTGTTATTTCAATGAAGGAGGAAAGTGCAAGTTAGCGCTTTAGACTGCAGCTGCTTATAGATAACAATTAGATAAAAATTAGCTTATTTGATATAATACCGAAAATATTAATGTAGCCTCTTAATTTATAAATGTTAACTATCTTTGCAACGTGTGACTTTCCGTTTGAGAATCATCAGTGTAAATGACATATCCCCACACCAAGTGTTTTTTGCACGTTACATGTTTGACGTGGATTTATGTTCTAAATTAAACTGAGTTGTGACTAATCCCCACACACAGCTCAAACGAACAAACACACAGATCCAGGTAACTGTAGTCAGATAACAAACAGATATTTTCTCAGGCTTGCTCATGGTTTCTGCAGCTTCACCATCTGGGACAAATCCATCACAGCTTTTCACTACCTCCTTGGGTGCTGTAAACAGAAACAGGCAGATATGTGCACACGTGCACATACACAGGAAAACACACATCTTTGAATCATTATACTTGTAAGGACTTCACTGGCTGTTTTAACTTCCTGACTCCACATCAAAATCTCACCACTTGACTTTAACTGTTAATCCTTATTCTAATTCTACCTTTCAACGTAATAGTTTTACAGAACTTTACGCAAATAAAAGCAAGAATCAAAGATAGTTTCCTTGGTTTTCTGTGATTGCAAGCACATTTTATTTCTTTAAATGCACGGCTCACGCTCACGCATGCACTTTAAGGCCTGGGTGTACTGTAGTGTGTGTACTTCCCCAAGGAAAGCATTATTTTGTGATGATTTAATGACCGGACTCTGGGGCCAAGACAAATGATATGCTCTGATAAACACTGGCTGAACTGGTGATAACAGCAAACATGTTTGTTTTTATCACATTTTAGTTAATGATGATGATAATCATGACTATTTCCATCCTGATGGTTATTTTTGTTGAGTTTTAGCCATTAGCTTTAACGTTTCCGCAGTCATCATTAACTTACAGTAATTGATAATACAACTGAGTGTGTCTTGTCTACTTTCATCGCTTGTCTTTTCTTGTCTTCTCATTCTGGTCATTTGCTGGCTAGGTGCTATTGTTGTTTGATTGTGTAGGTTGGGTGCATGTGTTTAGGTTTTTTTATACACAGATCCACTTTCTAGTACGGTAATCCCGATGAAGAGTCAGTGCATTTATAATAACCTCTTTAACCCTAAGGTCCTGAGAGGTAAGGTCAACATGCATAATCTTGGCCTCACAGAATATATTTGCATTGTCAGTCACATTGTAAGTATTTCGATGCCTGAGTAAAATTTTATAACCTGAGTTTTCACCCTCACCAACACTGTATTCTAGATTAGACATAGGAAAACACTATGATACCAAGTGTTTGGGGCTAACAAGTTGTTCGTCCCCCCATGACACCCACTTAGGCTTTTTAGCCAATTTATTTAAAAATGTTTTACTAGCCAGATTAATTGAAATACTTTGTTTTCCTTTAATGTTTCATCGCTGGATTACATTTGTGAGGACCCAACTGCAAAACTAAGGATGTCCCATTTAACTTAAATTGTATTTAAGATGACCCTAATCTAAGAAATTAGATTAAGTAATTTTAAATTTAACACAGGTTTAGCATCAACAGGCTAGCACTGTCAGTGTGAGCATGTTGGCATGCTGACGTTATTATTTAGCACAAAGCAATTCTAGGATGGATTATTAGAAAATGGCATCAAAACACTGACCAAATGTTGATTGAACTGAATGGTATTAAAATGAAATGAATTTACAACATGCAGACATACTGTATGAGAGACACTGCAGATCTTTTTATGGATTTATTAATGAGTAACTTCCTGTTCCTGTTGATAAACCATGGCAGTAATTTTTACTGCTGTGTCAAATTATCAATCTATATCTCCAGCCTTTTTAGCAATTGGTTTATGCAGTGCAAAGAGACGATTTGTATTCCAGTGCCGGCCCTGGTCCAGCTGGCCAAACTATTTACACTACCAGGCATAAACACTTAAGACTAGGGATGATCTGATCTGATTTATTGCTCCAGACAGTTGTTTGGTATCTGCTGTCAAGGAAAACCCTCTTGATGATTGTTTCTTTCTACAAGTATGAATCATTATTATTATTATTATTATTATTATTATGTTGCCTAATAATCAAGATGATTAAGTTTTGTCTCTGTCTGCTATTCATAATCTGTAAATGCGACATCATCCGCAGATGAAACACACAAAAAACTAGACGCTCACATGTTTTCTGTAACACAAATACACAGACAGCACAAATACACAAATGTGGACATGCATGACCACACACACTTTCCCCTTTTTTCTCTGTCTCACTCAGTCTTTGCTCTCATTCACACACACAGACACACATCACTGTTTCTCACAGTCTCGTCTGGCTGTTGTTTGATATACTCTGTGATCTCTGACCCTGGCTTGGCTGTGCTGGATGGACTCTTGGTCCTGCTGCTGGTTCATCTCCAACATAGCTGTGTGTGTGTGTGTGTGTGTGTGTGTGTGTGTGTGTGTGTGTGTGTGTGTGTGTGTGTGTGTGTGTGTGTGTGTTTCCATTGCCTTATCAAATCTAATCGACAGTCTAGAGGTGTTAACATTTCCTCTGTCACTCTATGGTCCACTAAATGCAATTATTATGTGTATTATTCTTTGTTTACTTCTGTTAAAGCTGCTTCTAAATAGGAGTTAAAATAAATTAAGTTGTCTTCATGAACCTCTTGTCAGCAACGCACCCATATTTCCAGTGTTTTACAAGCCGCTAACTGACCTTTTGGTGTTATTCATTTCCTGTTGTTGTGAAGCCCAAATCATTTAAAGATGGCAACAGTGATGTGACTCCATCTGATGTTTGCCTATGAAAATACCGACACATGAGCCTGAGAACTGTGAGAAGTGTGAGAAAGGTTTGGTTCATTAAAGCGCTACACGCTAAAAGTACCTTATGCTGCAGGAATATTGTAACACTCAGCAAATTCATTTGAATTAATATCAATATACGATTCTTTTTAAAGTTAAAAACTGAATAATGTGAATAAAAAGTGTTTTCAATTTGACAGAGCTTTGTTTGTGGTCCACTTTAACACTTTAGCCCTCTTGTTTTTCACGCCACAACTCCTTCAGCACCATCTGTCTTTTGTTAGATAATGGAAAGGCTGCTTCATGGTGGCCCCTACAAATGTGATTATCATTTGATTTTAGAAAAATATTTCTTCTGAGCACTTACATTTTAGCTAATACATTAACTCTAAATATTCTGTAATTCCTGTAAATTATTTCTAAGCTTCTGCAACAGAACGTGTACATCTGTCATGGTGCCTATTTTTCTGTCTCTCCAGTCTGAACAAATGCCTGAAAAGCTAAAACCAAACAGTGTGGTAATATAATATTCTCCTGGCTTTTAAGTAATAGCTAAATCTTTAAATAAATCTGTCAGCACTTCTTTGAACAGATAAATCACAAAGGAATCTCTTTCTCTTATATTCTCTCATATTTCTTTGATGGCTCTTAAAGTAATAGCTGTGATATTTTGCTAAGCATCAGTCTCATCTTTGAAAGTGATCCATAGCTTAAACAGTTGTGGGATTCCCTTCATTTTCATTTACATACTGTTGTTTTCTTATGTTTTCACAGCCCTTCACTTTATGCAGTTTACTGTGTTGTAAATGTGATTTCAATTTTTAAAATAAATCAGTCTTACATACAACAACTGATAATGACAAAGTGAAAGCTTATTTTTAAAATTTTTGCAAATTTATCAAAAATTTAAAAAAGTAAAGTATCCACACGCTTTTTCTTCCAGGCACACACCTGTTTATATACGGTCCCACAATTCACACTGCATCTCATTCCAAAGCATTTCTAAAGCTTAGAGAGCTCCCAGGAACACAATCAATAAATGTGAAATGGATGAAATCTGGAACCACCAGGACTCGTTCTTGTCATGGCTAGTTATACTGAGTAACCAGATAAGAAGGGCTTTGGTCAGGGAGGTGTCCAGGAACAGTCACTCAAACAGAGCGCCAGAGGTCCTCTGTAGAGACCTGGCAGAAGGGCAAACAACCCAGTAACACTCAAATCAGTCCAGTCAATATTTTCAACTCACAACAAGAAAGCCAATATGTTTTTTATTTACCCCTACATTTTTCACTGAATTTCTGAATACAATACTAAACGTTTCTAGGACAGAAACCAGGGTGAAATTTGACATGAGCTGGATATACTGTACGTTGAAGCGATACTGAACACCTCAAAAGACGGCCCGGTTCTCATTTTTCGGCGAAGTTCTCAATCTGTGACACTCTCAGAAAACTGCAGCGACACATTTCGTTGGCTCAGCTCACACATTGAGACGCTACATTACTTTAAAGCACCATAGTTACACACTTCCTAAGCTGCCTGCGTTATTGGGTTAGCTCTTTTCCTTGTTGTGCAACACACCAGCACCTCAATCCCCTGTTCTCACTTCCCTTTAAGCTCTTGATAAGGAAGTGGACAGAATATTTTTGTGCTTTCCAGAGAGTTTTTTCCAGAACGACCTAAAAGATGGCAGGAGATACTTGAGGTATGTGTTACAGTACAATAGCCGATAAATCTCTCTGCAGTAACCACACCAGAGCACTGAGCACATGCTTATGGAGGGAGGTTAATCAGCTTTCTGCAGATGGGCTAATGTCCTTACAGTGGCTGAGAGGGGGGTCCTATATTTAGCATCTACTCTCTCCCTCTTAACAGGGGATAACATTGGTCTTATTCTTCTCTCCATAGCTCATCTTTCTCTGCTCAAATAATTCAAGATATCTATTCAGGCAAAGATGAAGCAAAATGAGTGAGGACAAAAAAAATCAAAGGGCATACAGTAGATGGCAAGAATCTGTGTACTCAAGTGAAACGGTGGGAAAAAAAACCCAATCGATACATGAGATAATTAGAGGTTCACAAAGAAGAAGTTTATTAAAAGCAATGATTAAGTCAAAGAAAAAGTAGTATCAGTTACCGTGTGTCCCTGGAGACTAAGGCTCTGCTGGTAGTAAAGTCGGTGCATATGTATGATCTTCCTGCCACTGCAAATACACCATCTAATGAGGTCTGGCAAACGATGCGATGACGACCGCTGACAGTTGTTAACGCTCATCGGTGACGTCTCTCGCAGGGGAAATCCGTCACGTTCAGCTGTCACTTGCTGGCACCGACAGTTGTGCCCGCCAGGATTGTGTGGGTGAAAATATTCCCTGTGTTAATCAAAGCCTGGGCATTCAAATCTAAATGTCAGCGCTGTTTAGTTATTGTGGTTGGTAGTGTGTGTGTTCACTGAGATTTAAAAAATAGACTGAACAACTCATGAGTGATGGTTTTGCTTTTAATTATCAAGTCAATAAACTTGAACACGATAATTAGATCATTGCTTTCATGTCCACACAGGACAGCAGTTAAAAACATAACATGAACAGTGAAACAATCTCTTTAGAGCAACAGAAATCCATATGAAACAGCTCAGAGCACACAACACACACACACACGTTAAATCATGAATACAAGTAACATGCGCATTTTAACACAGCAACTCTGTCCAGCTGCACTGCTCTTCATCTGCCATAATAAAACACAAAGTCACACACACCACAAAGGTTCCTCATATACGACGCCGCTCTGAATCCGCGTTCTACATCAGCCAAACACAAACTGTACAAAAATAGAGATTGATAGAAAAATAGATCTGACAACATGTTTTAGAGAATGAGTCTCTTGCACTTGAAAAGCTGGAAATTCACACTGTTATTTTCATAATCATTGCAAAAAGAGTAACTGTGTTAATTTGTCTTCTCACTGTTCAGATATCCATGTCTTTATCTGCACTCCACATTTTTTTACATTATTTCCTCATCGTTTGGTACGTTACCAAGCTAAGAGGAGGTCACATTTTGACATCTATCAACTGTTCATGCAGCCAAATTCCCACACATCTCAAACTTGGACTCTTTTTCATAAGTGAGAGGGTGGAATACTGTACACTGGCTGATGTTCATTGAGTGTGCATCATTTTTGATTATCTTTTTTGCATTAGGTATCTGCACGGTCTCTGAGTCTGCCAGTAGCATGCGTGTACACTGCTGTATCATCAGGTCTGCAGATGCTATATGCATATCCAAAACCTTCTCTGTTTTTCTCTTACACACAAAAAGCTAAAATTTTTCTTTTACAGTGCATACAGTATGTCAAAATGTCTTTGGATACCATTGGACAATTTAAGAGATTTGATAAAAAGAAAAATATTTAAATAATCTTATAATATATAAAAATTTTGAAATGCAAATTTTGTATTGTAATAAAACTTTCCAGTGTTGTTTTTTGATAACTGGTTGTCTCTGTTTCAAAATGCATTTTAAACCACATGAGATTTACTTTCTGTTTAATATGAATCTGAAACTTAAAGGTACCCTGTTGAGCTATGAACACTAGTAGCGCTGTGGATCAATGTTTTAGTGTCCATGAAACTATGCAGACAGCACAATTTATATTCTGCCTTTGCTAATAAGGCAGTGAGGAGGACAACCACAAACTGTGAACAATATCTGCTTTAATATATTGAATAACTTAAATGTTTTATAAGGGGGAACTCGACACTCAAGCAGAAAAGTGGGCAACTTTTTTTTTTTTACAGTGAAACAACAGAAGAGCTTTAAGTAAGCTTGAGTTGTATTTTTTAGGTGTGTGTATTATTATGCATTTTAGTTTGCAAAGTCTAGCAGAAAACTTCATTGTGTAACTTCGAATGCATTGTGCAAAGCTTTGAAACTTCTTTTTAGAAATGCATTATGGACAAAACATTTACATATTTCTAACTCCTTTCTCTGCACGTCATCCCCCACAAAAGATAAGACTATCTTCTCACTGTGATGAATATCTTTTTGGTTGTTAAGCTAAGCTGCCGTGGACCGACTTATGCTGCAATCCATCGTAAACTGCAAATTAGAGCAGATTATTCTGTTGCAGTTGCTATTTTGCAGGCAAACCTTTATCTTTCTTTGTGGATTTCTCTCACAATCAGTAAGAATCTATTTTACTAAGCATAAGCGTAAGCATTTTTTTATTCAATCCCCCACCCCCACCGCATCTCTCTCTCTCTCTCTCTCTCTCTACTGATGATGAGATTATGTTGTTACTTCAAAACATCTGTTGGTCCTATAACTCCCTCAGTGTAAGAGACCTTATCCAGCATTCTCTGATCAATACATTCGTTATCACCTTGAGAATGTCGATTGAACAACTCAAGAGACAACGCTATAATAAAGAATCACAAAAATATCTCCTCCCTTTAGGCTTTATCTAGGCACTTAAAGAAAAGCATGCATTGTTTTGTTGTTTCTTTTTTGTCTTGAGTTCGGATAAACTTGAGTATCAAAGGAGCTCTTTGGATTTGTAAACAAGATTTGTGTCAAGTTCCTCTTTTTGCATTCTCTGTGAAAAGGGAGTCCCCCCTCTACAAATACACACACACACACACACCAGCGCACATGTAAATGATCAGAAGATCTCTAATATCTGACGATGAATCAAAATCTTCAGCACATCATGTGTGTCCCCGGTCACTCAATTTGGCTCTATGTGAGTTTCTGCTTTCGTTTGTAACGTGAACAGGATGTGGATATTATACATGTTCGTCATTTGAAAAGTGAGTTCCTGTGAGCCGTAACACGCAACATACGAATATAATCTTATTTAGGCTAATGATGACTCTTGAGGCTGAGCTCAACTTGTTGTTTGCTCCTAATCGATCTCGTTCCTGATGAAACAATGTTAAAACTGATGGGTCAGCTTCTCTTATTTGCATCTCTCCCTGTGTGCTCAGCTTTTCTGCTGTGACACCCTGACTTAGGGCCCTTCTCTGGCCTTAATCCATGTTTTCCTGTATTTACCCCTCTCATTTCCGCACAGGCAAGACATGAAGGATCCTTCATCCCTTTTAATAAGGCATGAGTTCCATCAGTTACACAAAAGTGCGTGAATGTACACACGGTTTAATTACAGGGCAACCAGGTGGCGTACATGGGATGTTGCGGAGCAGGAATGTAGTGCTGAGGAGGCGAGGGAGGACAGGAGTAAATGGGTTGAACTTGTGCTATGTAATAGTTACTGAAGTTGCCATCTGAGACATAAGGAGCTGGCTGGTAGAAGCAGGTAACGTTGGCAGCGTTGGGGATTGCGTTCTGCTCAGCCAGGACGCGCAGTGCCAGCGAAGAGATGAGGCTGAGCGTCTGACGCCTTTCGTGGCCCATCAGGCACACCGTGCTCTCCTGCACCACACTGTACAGCGTGGCCAGGTAGTCATACTTCCTGTCCTCCAGGTCTACAAAGTGGTTCTGCAGATAGGACTCCAGCTTCCTCCTCTGCTCATTCACATCAGAAAAGTCTATGAAGAAGCGCGAGCACATGTAGCGCTGCAGCAATTTCATCTCAGGGTCAGAAGCAGCGCGGAAACCCCGCACCAGCAGGTGGCAGTACTTCAGCAAGCCCCCTCCTCGAATCTCCTCGGGGCTCCGCGTGCAGATGAGGCGCTTGCGTAGGTGATCGAGGGCTGTGGGGAAGTCGCCATAGACACTCTCCCCAAGGATTGTGGGATGAAATGTGGCAGCCATGGGGTGCTCCGAGCATTCGTAGAAGAGGAGAAGTGAATCCAGGCGGATCTGGAAAGAGTCCACGCTGAACTCAAACTGCCGTCGAAGGGAATCCACAAACTTGAGCTCCACGTTTTTACCACGATTGTTGGAGAGAGAGATGAGACTCCAGCGGTCAGAGTCATTACACACCTTCACCATCTTTTGCACATAGGCCTCCTAAAAAACACATAAGGGAACATTGTATGTAATGTTGTTTGTAATGCATTTGCAAACTGAGAATGTCAAGAAACTGAAGACAACAAATATGAAGATTTGACTCCATACTTAAGAATCACTAACATATACAGTTAACTGCAGATGACAAACCATCATAAAAATCCATCCAACATACAAACGTACACAGAGAAATTCCCCTTTTGGTCACAAAGGACCAGTATCATTTACTGCAAACTCTAAGTGATATTTTTTGGGTTAAATTCTCATAGGCCCTGCTGTCTTTTCTCTGTCTGATCACCAACCCTTGCTCCTCTTTTTCCCTTCCTGTCACAGAGTATTTTGTTGGGTCTTGTGTCACTGCATCGTCTTATTTCCCTGAACATTTTACTAGGTCTGCTTGTCAGACAAATACTAGTTTATAACTAGGTTTAATAAAAATGTCAGTGTGAATCTTGCAGATCTTCTAAAATATATTTTAAAAAACAGTCTGAATCAACAACCAGGCTTTAATGCTATTTGTCACTGATAAAAATCTTGATTTGGTCTGTTAGTCATGCTGTTTTGCTGATCACATCTGTTGGTGGCCCATTAGTAGCCCTGGTAGTCTTCAGTATCTAGGTAACTGAAGGCCGACTGATTAATGTGGATCCGACTTTAACTGGATTAGACAGAATCCTCTCTGAACTGGAAACCGACCTTTTTACTATTTGAAGGCATAGATCTTTGTCCTGGATTCACACACTCAAGCCAGATCTCAATTTAGTTTTTGTTTTTTTATAATTCAAGAGTATTTGCAAAAAGAAAATGTGTGCATTGACTGTGACATGCAAATAACTAAGAAGTAATAGGATAAAGAGGAAATAAGAAAACAAATGAGAAAAAAAATATCACATGTGCAGTTTTGGAAGTTTGAAAAGTTTAGGACAAAATGTCAAGAATGCTTTGCAAATCATATTTTAAATACACTATTTATGAGTTATAACTCTATACACTACCTTTAAAGTCACTGGTGTGATCTTTTCTTTATTCACTCCCTCGGGCAAGAAGTCTAGAAGAGAGTCCAGAACTATATCTTTCACAATCTGAAACTCCATCTCGCCTTTCAGTTCGGCGCAGAATATTAAGTCCAGATCTTTCCACCCCAGACCGCTGTCCTCATGCAGGACGTAGCTGGCGGCGGAGCCGTTCAGACGCACCTCCCGGACTTGTATCCGCTTCTCCTCCATGCGTCTCCGGACCACCTTGACGATATCCCGTGGTTTCACCTCCAAAGTCGGGAAGCTCCAGCGGCCGTGGATGGGGATGGAGCCCGTGAGAATAGCGTCCAGCCGCTGCACTTGCTCCCAGTTGAGCACGCTGAGGTTGATGCTCTCTCCGTCCGAGCAGCTGTCGACCGCAGCAGACTCAGCATGCTCGTCCATGTTGATTAGAGGTAGATAGTAGGATGTAAACGACGAAACTTTCCACCTACTCCTGCTAGAGCTAGAGCAGTGGTATCAGCTAGCTGCAACTTTCTGTAGAACTGACTTTTCAGAGCTGAACTCTGTCATAATAACAAAATGCTGGACGACAAAACGTCTCTACGCACGAAGGGAAGAAGTCGTTGGGTGACGTTGTAATTGTTCTACTTCTTACATAAAGTCTACACTCCAGAAAGTTCAATTCATGTGTTTTCCAGCCGTAAGGGTCAGTCAGTGTCCCGCAGCTGCCGCCCGCTGCGCGCTAAGCTTCACTCCGGCTCCGTCCCCAAACTCTGGAAAGACTTTAGACTGTTGGGAGTCGAAATGATTCTTCCTCACAGTGTTAAGTTTTTGTTACGATCCAAAGGCAAACTGACGCATCCATTGCATCCGCGGAAACGTTTCATCCACCACAAAAGTTTTACTTCTCTTCTGTTTGGCTCACTTTTACGCACGGATAGTTGCACGTTTACACTGCGTAACAACAACTGTGCGCGTCGTTTTACGATTGCCACACGTATCAGCTGCACACCTACTTTCATAAAGTGGTGGATGGCTGCTTATCCTTCACATTTTGGCCGCCTGTCGCTCGTTGATACTGCGTGTTTCCACAAAGATCCCACGCCACAGCAGCTGGTGAAGTTGTGAACAGTGCGCTTCCCGTCTGAGAAGCATTGGGGCGTGTCGGTATGACTGACAAACCACACCCACAAATAGCTGCTTCAGCTGTCCACAGTTCCCACACAGGCGCGTCTTGAGGATGGGCGTCACAAGAGGTGAGAAGGCACCAGATTGGACGCTGCCCCACAAACAAAATGCATTCCCCCTCTTCAATCGACCTCCTCTTCCACTCCTTATACTCCCGAAACGCCCCTTCGTGTCAACACTCCCATTATTCCAGAGATACAGTGCCTGGCCTGCACTTCTCCAACATCACGGTAGGCCAGCAACTGGTCCTCAAGCCCTGCTTGTTTTCCAACTGCCCTTTAGCTACCCACTGCTGCTTACCTGGATCAGATGTGTTCAGCCAATCAGACGCTGTTTAAAGCAGCGATGGTTGGAAAACAAGCAGGACAGTGACTCTCAAGAACCAGGGTTGGCTAGTTCCTGTCCTACATTCACAATATCAGTAAGTATTCTAATCCATGTTGATCCAGTATCAGTTATCTATTGTTGTGTTTCAATCAGAAATTTGTGCAGCTTACTTTACTACTTATTAGGCTACTACTGTGCATTTCTTCCTTTTAATACAGTTACAGTTTCATTGTCCAGGAGTCTCATCATCCACAGGTGGGGCATCGATTTCTGATTTGTCATGTGTAACATGTACAGCAGGCTGTCAGAATGCAGTCTATAGGCTGCATGGTCTCAGTTCATTAGTTGTCATTGCGAATCTATCAGCGCAGAGCTTGGCGCGTATATCTGCGTCACTGCAGACGAGCCTATAAACCAGCTTACCACAGATTACCCTACATGTGGGGTGACACACACATTCACAGAGAAACACAGGCATGCACGAGCACACATGTGCACACTCACACTTTTGCAGATAATGCACTTCTCATGCCATTTTAAGGCATGTTCATAACACTATTACCAGCGTGCTCTGTGCTGTAAAAGGTTTGATGGCAAACAACCATCTGGTGAAAAAACAAAGCTGCACAAAAATGAAAGCAGTCAAAGGGGGATAGACATCACATTTACATGCATTTGCTGTGTTGTTTCACAATATATAGCATTATGGTCAGTTTATTGTAAGTCATTTCACTATCACTGGGATTCTTTTGAAGTGCGTGGGAAGTGTTTTCACTTCTTGTTCCTGCTCATTGTCTGTGTCTAACTAGGCAAACAAGGCCAAAAGCCACATCTCAAATGTGTTACAATAAAGGAAAGTGACATTATGAAAAATCAAAAGTGTATATATGTATATACAAGCGAGAAAAGCGAGAGGAGAGTTACTATGTTACTATATATATATATAGTAACTCTCCTCGCTTTTCCCATTCACTAACTGGCTCAATGTCGGGCTTAGTGCTGTGGATGCTTACCATGAAGCTGCTACTTACTTGACCTCTGACTTGTCAAGTGGATGACACGGCTTGGTTTCCGATGTCTGACGACATCAGAGGATTGGCGAGGGGATTTCACACAGACCCCTTGTCAGGCTGCCAAACTGACTGTCACACATGGAAACAAGTTTGCGTGTGTATGCGTGCGTCTTCCCACACATGTAATATGTCTATTTGTGAACATTAATATGCATGAACCTCATTATTTTCTGTGTAAACTACCATGCTGTGTTCTTTTCATCATGCCACTATTCAATAGGTTTAGTTTTTTTGAACTGAATGTAAAGTCATATTTCCTTCTACCTAGGAATAGCAAATGAAACCAAAAACTTCATTCAGAAAGTCTGTATTGGTTAACACCCCACCCTCACCCTGAGCGAACTATTAACTTCTTATTTCCCTTCCTCCCTGCTATCTCACTTTTCTCTTTTTTGCTCATCCTCCTTTCCATTTCCTTTTTCACTATTTCTACATGTGGAAGTTCATTAAGGGATTACAGTGAACCCTTTACCTGAACGCGCCTTAGCTCTCGTTCTCCTCCTTCCGCCTCACTTCCTTAACTCCTGGTACCATTTTATACTCTCATGTGAGTTTTCATTGGTGAAAAAATACATCTTTGGTATGGTGCTAACATGCAGTCTTTACTTAGTCCACCTAAAAAGTTATTCTCTTTAACTTTTCTACTGTTGTTTTTTGGTATAAATAATTGAATGATCAATCATAAAGACTTTGTCATGTTGACCAACAATCGACTCTTTGACCTAGCTAACCTTAGCGGACTTTAACGAACATTATCAGGATATTAGCTAGTTAACAGACTAGCGATTGGTGAGCTAATTTGTTTTTTGAGAAAATAGTAAAGACGTTAACATTAGCTGGCTGAAAAAGGCACTGCTTAAGGCTCAATTTGGTATTTATAGCACGTGAATAGATGGATTACTAAATGAGCCTACCAGGTCATGAGTGCCCTGGTCTTCACCTACAACATATCTCAGAAAAAAAGTGACACCAAAAGACTAAAATAAGACACTAAATAAGCACAAGAAATGCAAAATGACTACAAAGTGACATCTACAAGGAGATACAAACTGTCCTAAAATAGATACCAATGATGCAAAACAGCCTCAAAGGAAAACCAAACAAAACAACTAGAAAGAGATGCTAAACCCGGCAAATTTTAAATGTTGGCAAAGCAATGCAAAGAGTTATCAACAAAACACAAAAGTTTCTCAAAGAGTCTGAAAACCTCTACAATAAAATGCAAAGTATCTTCAAAGATGATGCAAAACAACCTCAAAGAAGAAACCACAATATAACTACGAGGAGACACAAAATATCCACAGAGATGCAAAACAATGCTAAACCAATTCAAAGAGGACGACCAAAAAGAGATGCAAAATGAAACAAAAGGCTTTTTTTTTTTTTTGGGGGGGGGGGTGTAGTGGTCTTGCTCCTATAGATGGTTTAGTGGGCACTGAGAAGAAGTCAGTTGTTTCATGGGGAAAAACATTAGCACAACTGTCTTTTCTTAAGAAAAGGCACGACGTTGAGTAATCCTCTGGTTCAAGACATAACTACTGAAAATGTGAACTCTTTAGCAGAAGTAATGAAGCAGCAGCAGTTAGAAGCCTCCCTGTTCCTGCAAATAGGAAAGTATTAACCAACGTGCTTTACATTTAAGCACACATGGAGCTAATGTAGCAAATGGCAGCATGCACAGAGAAAGACAAACCTCAACAGTATTTTCAGTCAGTTTTAAGTCTGACCTCAGTAAGAGACCTTTGTTGACCCCAATCAACCACGAAGAGTGATCTCAGCAGTGTAAGCCCCCACTAAACTCTTCACCAGCCATTAATGAGATTCACTGACATGCCCTTCACTGTAAGCCACGCTGCAGCGCTCCTAGAAGGTGCTTCGTTTGTGCCTCTTAATGACAGAAATAAACTGTGCATACACTATGGTGAAATGAAGACAGAATATGTTTTTTTTTTATCACGTCGCTGGCGAAAGTGTCCATCTTTGAATTTAACTTGCGCAAGATGTTGAAAAAATAGAAGACACAAGATTGAAGAAGATTGTTCACACACACAAGTCACACATGTATTGCTCAAGCAATACAAAAATGAAAGCTGTTGCTAAAAAATGTTTCAAAGTCATCTCATCTAAAGAGCACAGACTCTCAGGTCATCTATCATGAAATTATAACAGAGCTGATGTTATTTGTACAAAAAAAACACATAACACACTCTGACTTGAACTCAGTCTTTTAACTCAGTCCTAAAAAGTGATATAATCCTCCTGCGTTTAAACTAACATTTTCTCCATTTTTCAACGGACAGTTCCACTTTCTGACCTGTGACGACCGGGGACAGCAAATTGGTGCAACAGTGTAAAATAAACAGGAAGTGAATTTCTGTGACTCAGCTTCCTGTATGATACTGTGGTTGGAGATGTCAATACCACACTGATATTCTGTTATGATCTCTTTCCCATGTAAACAGGTACATGCAGACACAAGAGTGCAGAAACATAATTCATTTGTATTTGGGCCGAATAATGAAAAAAGGCACTAACAGATTCAAGGGTTAGCTTTTTTAGTCCGTTAAGGGTTGTTTACCAAAAATAAAATGTTATGTTTGTAGATTAAACTAAACTTGCATCGTTGTTTGTGTTTATCTTTTCAGTTTCATCTTATATACATCTTTACTTAAACCAAAAAACTGGCCCAATGATTTATTTATTAATGTGCAGCATACAGTGTGTGCTACATATTGTCAAATAGATATTTATACATGATGCCTAGTGGTATCAAATTGCCAGGCTAGGTAATATATCAATAATCTGAGGCACGAAGACATTAAACGATCCCAGTTTTCTCCTGCCAGGTAAAGTGACCGTATATAACATGTGTCATTAAGTAAATCACAAGATGACATTACACTTCTTTAAACCAAAGAGACGTTCATTATGTCTTTAAAGTTTCTAGTCAGCCACCGATTCCGTTTTCTGCCTCTTACTGCAGTCTCAACATTAAAATGAGGAGTAAAATTAAAACCAGCTGTAGCTAAACTGTAGCTTCTAAAAGATAAGTGCTTTCTGGTCATTTACTTTCACCTCCCTCCTCGTATATTAGTCTTCCAGTTTCATGGAGAAACTGGAAAACCCCTGAACAACATCAGTCAAACTCACAGAGCACAAAGGTATGACGCTGCCATCTGCTGGGTAACTGCAAACCGCCCGTGTTGTGCTGAACTCACTACATATTCACTGACTGTCTTAAAACACGTTGTCACATTTCACTAGGTGGTGCTCTTTTTATACTAAACACACTGCACTTCTCTCTCTTAGTCTCAGTTTCCCACACTAGACTGCATCGAAGTGTTAACACGTGTATTTGTACAGCTGTGTTGGGTAAATAGTGTCAACGAGGAGCCAATAGATAATTTCATCATTTATTATGGTGTCTTGTGATTCTGGTATTAAAAGCTGAGTGGCTAAATGCACTAATTAAATACATGCAACTTTGACAAAATCACCCCAGTATGTTATCAGTCATTCAATACAAGTGTATTTTTTTCTCTCCGCACATGTGTGCAGTATGTGTCACGAGACTGAGACGTTCATCTGTTTAAAATAATGCTGACATTAGTTTTATTTCATCCGCCGTGGGAAGTCTATGTGCGCATCCTTCAGGTTGCATGACTAATGCACCCAAATTAACTTTGTGTCTTGGCAGTTAAACTTTTTTTTTTTTGCTGCATTCTGTTTGTTGACAAGCTCCTTGTCAGCATTATTGTGTAGCCACAGCAACAGCTCACAGCTTTGTCTGTTGCTCGTCTGTGAGACGGATGACTCAAATGACTGGTTGCATATGCAGCAGAGGCAAACGCTTAGACTCAGCTTTGTTTTGACTGCAGAGTGATTTATGGTCACAAATGATGCAAAAGTAGAAACTAATTCCTTTTAGGTGTCTGCCAAAGTATGTGTGCACTTCTCAGAGAACTTTTGTGGCAATTGATTATTGATATCTTCTGCGCTGGCACATGTGATCAGAAAGAAAGATGAGGTTTTGACTGTGCTTCCTTTAAATGCGTCTGCAACCTGTTAACTACCATAACAAGTGAGAGAACATATTCTCCCCTCTTCTGTCACACAGTATGTTGAAATGGCACAGAAAATAAAAGCCTAACAAACACACGCAACGCTTTTGGTAATGCTGATCAATTTGCTCTCGGGATCGTATGACAGTTTACAAGTCAGACCAGGCTACAGATGGGTTTTATGGAGACGTGCTAACAAAGACGATGTTAGTGTTAAGAGCTTGAAGAAAATCCACCCTGGCTGGTTTGGTGAAGCACTGTGTGAGCTGCAGCTGCAGGTGATGTGGCAGTAATTTTGCACCGTGGTCAGTCATTTGGCATTTCATGCTCTATCATGAAAGGTTTAGGGTGGAGCACTACTCCTCTGCTGGTCTGTCTCAGCCTCAGTGAGCGGTGATATAGGGTGAGGTCTTCTTCTCCGACTCCCACCAAACACAACAGTGGTGGGCGAATGAGAGACGACAAGAGAAAAAAAAAAGCCTCTGGTGTATAATTGAGGTTCTGGATGATGAGAGTGAAGACTCCACGGAGTGACGATGAGCTGGACATCAGAGCAGGGTGTGGAAGAAGAGGAGGGAGAAGGGGTTAGAGAACATAAACAAAACATTAGGAGCGAAGGTGGATAAATAATGAAATAAAGTCTGAAATAAAACTGCTAACTCACAGGACCACGTCAGCACCTCACATGCACCATCCAGCCAGTGGCTCCCATCCAAGCCTGATGTCACACACAGCTTTCTCTATTTACCTCACACAAACATGCCTTCTTTCCATCATCTTGTCACTCAGGCCTATTCTTCCTCTTCACTCAGGCCTATTCTTCCTCTTCATCTTCCATTTTGAGCTTTTTTTTTTAAATAAGCTTTTTCTCTTTCCTTCTAGTCCATTTAATCAATAAATAACGCAACAAAACAAAAGAACATCGACAACACCTGAAGGACACGATGGACGTTAAACAACCTATAAGTTTGTTTGTCTGACTCTTGTTTCTAGTCTTATCTTCAGTAAGTGAAAAGCATTCTCTGTTGTGTTGAGATCGGTGACTGACTCTAATCTTTATCACACGCCAAATCGTAGATTTAGCAATGACAGAATCGTGTGTGTCTCTGCAGATTCACAGCAGGTTTGTGTCATTATTTTGACAGTGCGTGTCTCTGTGTTTCTGATGTATGACACTGTATGATCGTAATTGTAAATTATGTCTTCTTCTATCTATGTTGTTCGTTTGAATCATTTATTCCTGGACTGTGTTTTATAAAAAAGTATTTATTGGAGTGAATTTTTCACTCTTGCCTCACAGATAATCACTGTGTATTTATAATCAGTCTTTCCTGTTTGGAGCAGAGAGACACATAAAGGCTCAGATAGAATCTGTTGCACCAAAAATAACAAGTAGATGACATGGAAATGTGGCCTGTACTTGCTGACCTGAACTACCACTTTCACTGTTTGTTGCAGCAAGTGATTGGATCACACCTTTGTCCGGCAATGGAAAACCCACTTGTGGGAGTCTGGTTCACTCTGAACAACATCGTTTCGGAATTTACATCAACATTTCATGCCAATTGGCTGATGAGGTTTTGCAACACAATCATGAGAACGTGCAAAAGTTTTGTGTCAAGATCAACAGCTGCATGTTATTTCACTTTAATATTATTCTCCCTAAATAGCTCCAGACAGCTTCAGTTCAAGGATCTGTGTCAGCAGTGTAAAAAAAACAAGGCATTTTGTTTTTTCTCTTACTGTTCTCTCACAGTTCTCCTAATCTGAATCTAGACCGATGCAGCAATCTGCAGTTGATGACACTTACTGGTCTTTTTTTTTTTAACCAAATACAGAAACGAGGTGCAACAAGACAAAGCAACGATGGAAATGTTTCTTCAAAGAGCCCAATGCACCTCCATTGAAATATATTTTGTGTTAATTGCAAAAAACTCACTGTTTCTACCCCCATGAAACATTTCTATTGTTGTTGTCTTTTTATCTTTTCTCCTTTTTTGTATTTATTTTTCTAATCTTTGCACCCATGTTGTCATGAAGTTTTTTTGTCTATTTGCAGGTTGCTGTGTGTTGAGCTCTAAGGGACACTGTACTTTTCATAATCACAACTGTAAGATTTAATTAAAGTCTAATCACAATGTCCATCTTGCCTCTTATATTTGATTAATATATATCTCTTGGTAATACATTTAGTGTGCTTGCATACTTCACTGATAAAACACATTCTGGTTCTGAGATAATAATCAAAACATAAACCTTCCATAAAGTGGTCTCTCTTTTATGACAGCTGGATATTGTTAGTTAGGACAGTCAGCTACCAACCTGTAACTGTCATATAGTCACAGATGGTGGTGAAGAGCATCCATGGATTTCTTTGCCTGGAAGCTGCAAGAGTCTGGGATCAACACTAGTTTTGGCTAATAGAAGGCTAAAAATGGAACCAGATGGCAGGATCTGATTTTAATGCACCTTATGTTTTTGTTGATGTGTGACAGCCTGACAACAGCTAAAATATTCTTACCTCATTAAAATAGGTTGAATATTTGCCATTTAATCATTTTGATATTTTAACATGAGAGCAGAGAGAAAGAGCTGAGGGTGTATAGAGGTCAGAGACAGAGATATTGCACATAGAAATTGGGTGATAAAGCTCCATAATCTCTGGCTGCAGATTGAGTTGTTTGTGTGTTGTGCAACTTGGCATCAAAGCTAGCTATCTTTTCCTCACACATGAATCCAGACAGAGACAAAGATGAGGACGAAAGAGGAGAAAAACATACAGTAGAGAGGTGGATGATTTATCCATGTGTCATTATGTATTCAGTAAGAAGTTCTGACTTTGCCAGACTGTCTCCCACTATCTCCCATGACTGAGTGAAGTTTTGTTCTACTCCCAAAGCAAGTGAATCCCACTACTTAAAAAACTGGAAGTCTGTCAAGGTTTATAGCATGGTCTGACAAAAATGCAAGACTGCTGGAAACTCCTCATGAAAGAAGTAAAAAAAACAAAACAGAGAGAAGGACCCAGTGTTGTTTGATTTTTGCCACACATCCCTCTCAGTAACGACTGCATGTGCCAGTTCTTCCTCAAGCATGCATTGTTAACAGACACATAAAAGAGACACATGGCAGTGGTTTAAATATTGAAATTAAGTAGCTATGATTGGCTCTTCCGCTGTTTCCACATAAATCTGTAGAAACCGTCTGCCATCAACACTGTTTATCATCTTTCTTTCATTGCAGTTGACACTGAAGCAACACTCTCTGGAAATGTGAAGGGTGAAGATGACCTCTGCTTTTTTATTTCCTAATCTGAGTGTTTCACTTTCTGGTGGGTGTTATGGCTGAACTGAGATGTGCAGTGATTGTGGTTTAGCATATGTAATATGCTGTAAGATAAGTTACACACCTAACTGACTTTTCAGGGTACAGTGCTAAATCCTCATAATCATGTCTACAACATGTTATTTAGCACCACGCCCTCCATCTTCTATAAAGTGCAAGTCCAAGACAAATATTAGCCTGCATCCTACGTACAAAATGCCATTTGTCACTTTAGATTTTTTTCAACGAAAAACATACATACATTTTAACTTGTTGAATATGTAATTATAAATACTGCATGTGGTATCAATTTAATACACTGACTTAATTTTAGATTGATGTCAGATAATCTAATTGTGCCAAGACTACGACTCCTCAGCTGATGAATTTTAGCTACAGACAAATGTGGATTTAATCAAATTTGCATTTTAACAGGGCAGGAGATGGTGAACTGCTCATGACTTTATTCTCATTTATCACACACTGATTGGGTCTTGATCAGTGTTTTCAACTTTTAGCAAAAACTGTGGGTGACACAAAGAAAAAAGGAGGATTTGCACCTATGTCATAATCATTCCAAAAATACTGCTAGTAAAATGTATCTTATTTTATCATCCACTTAGCCCTCTGGTATTGTTTTTTACAAGTTTTTTTATTGTACTTAATTTAACTGCCTTGGCAGCAGGGATTTGCTGTCACACTAGCATTCATGAACATTTATGTCCAGTTCATCCCAAAGATGCCAGACGGGGTTGAGATCAGGGTTCTGTGCAGCCCAGTAAAGTTCCACATATTGTATAGTGTAGAATAAAAAACCCTGCTAAAATGTTGTTTAATTTATCAGGAATGTTTTATACCATAACAAAATCTTCTCTACTTATCCCCACTGCTGGCAGACCAATTTTTATTTTTTGCAAGTTTCTGACGCCTTGTACATTGTGACTTTATTCTTTCTCTCTACACCTACATCCAGCTTGTCCCTAAGGCTGGGCACAGACTTGTTCAAGGATGATGCAGTACAGCACAAATACAACCACTGTCACAGATGGGGTCACAAATAAGCACAAAGCCAAAAAGTATGAGAACCAGTGCTGTAGGAAAAAATATGTATCACTCATAAGTGAGCATCCAAGCAGGGGATCTTATTCAAGCCTGCCTACTTACTCTCAGTTATTAAACACATTACTTCTGGTTGAGTAAGACTGTATTGGCGCACGTCGGTATCCAGGTTCGTCTAAGTAATACACATTTATAAATGTGTCCAACTGGCAAATGCTTGGTGGTCTGAGTCAGTGTCATAATGTGTAACACTGAACAATATAAAATGATAAACATAACAATAGCACAGAGAACTTTTAACATGGCAAAGAGTCTATAAACAGAAAGTATGGACCACACACTTAGATACATATAAATGCACGCACACCAACAAACACGCTAGCAGCAGGATGGACATTCAAGTCCCACAAAGATACGCTTCCACACCCACATCTGTTATGATTTGGAATAAGAGAGCAACAAGATTTCCTGTTGGGGTGATAACATGACAGTCGGTGCATATGTCAGCTTGTTTATCAGAACTTGGCTTATTATAGCAGTAAGACAGTGACATGGAGAATTAAGTGTGTGTTAATTAGAACTGGTAAACTAAAGAGTGTGAGTCTGGTTGGGGTATGATCTCATTCGTATAAAAACAAGACATCAGGGAAAACTGTGTTGTCTGGACTATTTCAGGACTATTTGAAATCATGCTTGGTTTTTTTTTTTTCAAATTTGTCATATAACCCACTGCTCAACAAAGTTTATGCGAGTGTATTAAACTCATATGCATATGTACAAACACATGCACATGTGCATTGTGTGCAACAAATGCATTGTCTTACTGTAAGCTTACAGAAGATTATTTACTTTCACTATCTGTGCACTGTTATTATAATCTCAGTGTTAGAGTGTATTCTGGTGTACACTTAATGTTACTGTGTAATTACAGCTTTCCATGCATCAGCTCTATTACCTGCCAGTCAATGACTCTTAAGCAAATCAATACTGTAAAACAACTCACCCAATAACATGTATACACATGAAAAACAAACACACCCACATCTCAAGATGGTTTCATCTCACAAATATTTCTCCTGAAACAAGTCAAGTAGTGAATGTTGATTCATAATTGCAGCTGCAAAGATTAAACTTTATTAAAAAACACCAACTCAGTGGGTCACACTGAGCCTGAATATTCTAATTAGCTTCGTGCTGAGGGGGCAACTTTCCATTTAACTGCAATTTCTTCCTTAAAATGAGATTTGGGTTGGACGAGAACCAGCAAGGCTCTATTACAAGCCACAGAGAGGTACGGAGAGCCAAGACAAACCTCTTTTCTGCTGTCTCCTCACTCATATCTCCACACCTGACCTCTGTGTGGATAATGCCAGCTGGAGGAAACCTGGAGGGGTGCAGAGACAGAATAAGTGAAGAAAGAAAGAAAGAAAGAAAGAAAGAAAGAAAGAAAGAAAGAAAGAAAGAAAGAAAGAAAGAAAGAAAGAAA
>JAUYWH010000016.1:7747922-7788471 GCA_034779795.1 Ctenopoma multispine
AAGAAAGAAAGAAAGAAAGAAAGAAAGAAAGAAAGAAAGAAAGAAAGAAAGAAAGAAAGAAAGAAAGAAAGAAAGCACGGTGGCTTTTAATCGAACATGAACTGTAATAGAAATTAAGTACATACTTGTTTGAGTTGAAACGAGGGCAGGTCAGGACCAGACAGATGAGGGATGAGGAGAGAAGGAAAAGAACAGCAAATCCTAGATGCGTGAGAAGAGAGGAATGAGCAGGCAAAAATGAGTCATCTACGGTCCCAGTGCAGTAATGTTTGTGTTATCTCTATTACTCAGTAGGTTTAACTTGTTTGAAAAGTTAAATTAAAATCTAATCATCAGCCTCTTTCCCACAGCTGGCCTCCCACATCTTCAATTATTAAATAGGTAGTATGTAAGATAAAAATAGCTACTATTGGTGGTTGATTAGCTTAGCTTAGCATGAAGATAGGAAACACAGCTTGTCTGTGTTTGAAGACAACAACCCTGAAGGAACTTATTAACACATTCTTATCTTGTCTTACAAGAACCAATAAATTCCTGGAGTCTTGTTGTTACTAACCAGCTGCTGCCCACGGTTTCCATTGTTTGCAATGTGTTTTAGACGTTGTTGTTGTTTTTTAGTTTAGAAGTTTAGGAAAGAGCCAGGCTAGCTGGTCTCCAGTTTCTAGTCTTCAAAGCTCAGCTCATCTCATCAGTCTATTTCTCTGAACACTGCACCTCTTCATTTAGCATTAACCTGAGCTTTAAAAATTTGCTTTTTTTTGTCAATACTTTTGTGAGTTTAGCAAGGAGTTAAAATTTATCATGTTGCACTTTGCAAGACTAAAATTGGATTATAATTTGCTCGAAGTAGCACACCTCAACACCATCATTTAAATTACACTATAATTTACATTTTGTATGACTTAGCTCTACATCTTGTTGCCACACTTCATCTGGTGCACTGGAACAGTAATGGTAAAACAAGGATTAAAACTAAAGTAAGACATTCAAGCCTGCTCTTAACTTGCTCTACTTGGTTGAAGATGGTTTTGAAGAAGAACAAGAACAACAACTCCCTTCTGACAACCAGTAGTTTCTGCAACAGAACATGAACATTTGAAGTGAACATCTTGGCAGGAGTTCATACACTGAATTTAGAGGAGAAGTCATCCTTGCATGGGAAAGGGATGCTTTCTTTGTTGACAACCAGCCAGAGAAAACCCTTCCTGGACCCAAAGGAGCAGCTGGGGGAAACACTGAGTCGCACACACACACACACACACGAAGTGCATGCTCTTTTCAGCCCTCATGACCTGTTGGTTTGATTGGTTTTATTGACGGTGTCTAGACAGAGCCCAGTACCAGAATTTTATGTGTTGTGTATTGACCCACACTGTTGTCCACACACAGTCTGAGGAGGGCACATAGTTTCCTTGTCCTCTCAGGGCCTGACCAGTACAGTGACACCAGGAAAAGTCCCGCTTCTCAGCTCCACACAGACAGGAAGGCCCCCTGGATCTCATGGTTTACCAAACATATGAAGCTTATGTCAGTTAAGAGTCCCAGCGGAAATTAATGAAAAAGAGAGCATGAAAGGTGAAGTCAGAGCGAAAAGAAAATAAAACACTTCAGTGAGCGATGAACCAAGTACCATGAGACCCATCACTGGAAGAACAAGGTGGGGCTTTACTGAGAATCATTTCTACAGAGACGATGTTTAGTCACGAAAACTGTTAAGAAAATGAAGTGAAACAGAGGACTGAGAAGTTTTCAGGAAGTTGTATTGTGTTTAGTGAACTTCAGAGTAAGGTCAAAGGTTACTTTGCAGCTTTTAAAGCATCACTTCCTAAGAAGACATTATCTGTTACAACGTCCAAGCTTTTTACAATCTTCTACGTGCCTATCCATTGTAGTAGCCTGTCAGTCTTCTTCAGTCTTCTCATCTACTTTCTAAAAAAGGTCTTTGACACGCTCAGTGCAGAACTTTTTCCTTGTAGTAGTATTTATTCAATGTACAATGTATACTTTATATAGTTTTACTTAAGTCAGTGATCCACATATTCCAACACCAACACATATATAATGTTATGTGCTACCTACTATATCCTTTCTCACCTGTTTCTGTCTGTCTGTTACTAAAAATTGGGACAAATGGACAGTCCTCTCACTGGATGAACTCCTGCATTAATATGAATTCAACCAATCAAAATTCAAAAAGAAGAAAACAATATATAAACATACAATCAGAACATATGCAATTAAACTTTAATGTGATTAAACACAAATCAGCTTAGTGTGTATGTCAGATCTATCATTTCCGTGTTGACCTTTTCACACCCATCTTGATTAATTTCTAACAAACCTCCATTTTAACAGCTCTGGCAGAGGACCACTCGTAATCAGCTCACATGTTGCTTAACCTCAAAATTCACCACCATTAAACCACAAATCATCTGCAGCTTTCTGTACCACACCCCGAAACAGCGTGTCAGCAGGATAGATCTTTTCACTGAAAACCCCTTTTTTCAGTTCCACAACGGAAAAATTATAACTCTAAGGATTTGAATGATCACCATGGGATTCTGTATCTGCACTGATACCCTGTGGATTTTCATAACACATGCAACAACAAGTTTCCGTGTTAACAGTGTTTAGGCGCATGGCACACATGTTGCAAGATGCAAATGCATATAGGAGTGGATTTAGGCAGTTATTCAAAAATGTCAGGGCTCCAATAATGTTCCAGCTGTCCATACAAATCTTCAACAGCCCTTCATTCTTAAGAGAAATAAATGCAACACTAAGTTCATAGTATAATATGGCATCCACGGGATACCACTCTGGTTGTCTGTAGGTTGTTGAACAAAGCTGCCTGGTTCACCTTTCTCTGGATGCAGATGTCTGCAAACATCACGACAAACAATGAAACAAACTCCATCAAGGACTCCACCAGCCACCGTCTGGGCCTGGGAGTTTTGAGGTTGGCAATGTGTCCAATAGTGTTGTGCGGTCAGCTGTCGAACCACTAATGCAGGAGTGGACAAGGATCATCGCAAACCAGTCAAAGCAAAAGCAGAGGCCCCCTGTGTCCTCTCTGACCGAAACATGTCTGCAGATCCCTGCAGGTAAAGAGTACAAATCCACATAATATAAGAACAGGAAACAGAAGAACAGCACAACCACAGGAACCAGAGCCCTGGAGTCCTGGAGTGACGATGAAGGTCATACGATAAGGCTGAAAGTATGAGAAACCTCTCGGGCTGGTGTTTAACATTTGTACTTGCAACTCAACTTTCGTTTGCAGTAGAAACTAAATCTTGCCACATTATTGTAAATTTGTCAGTAATAACTGAGCCTTCCGTTGATGTGTGTGTATGTGTGTGTGTGTGTGTGTGTGTGCAGCAGGCGCATGTGCGTGTTAGAGCGTCTAATCCAGGAAGAAGGAGAAATTCCTGCACCGACCGACCTCTTGTTGCACTGAGCAGAGAAACACTTGTCAAAATAAACCAACAGAAGTAAAAAAATACAGGCTTCTCAGATCACAGGTGCCTGCGTGTGTCTGGACACACTTCAGACGTCACCTGACATAAACGTAAACCTACATTTTTTTACCGCAGACGACCCGAGTAAACACGCGCTGAGAGGGAAGATGTTTTGTCTGCAGATCTCTGTGTAAATATATTTATATCTAAATGGATGAATATGTGGATGCGTAGCAGAAATGTTAGAGGAATCCAGAGAAAAAAATACCCTAAATTAATCTCTACGTGGCTCTCAACCACTCTCCACCTTAAATCCACTGTCATCACATGATCAGAAACTTAATTCATGCTTGCCCCCTCCCGGTTGGCTGGCTCCCCCCTTCGTGTCTGTCTGCTCGTCACTTTTTTTCTGCATCAGAATGAGATGTAGATTTTCTCACAGCCTCTGCTCATGTTGTTTTTTTGTTTTGTTTTTTCAGCTCAGGAAATGATGGGACCCAGTCTGGTGGAAGCCGTGTGGATAGAGAAGTTTTTACATTGATGAAGAAGAAGACCTGGAAGTTTTTGGGATGTTTTTGAATGTTTTCAGGTATGATTTTTAATCATTTGTATTTCTTGCATATTTACTAAAGTGACTGTCATGTATGCACGCAGTGAATATATTTTCTGCTATGTCTCTCTATCAAAACCTGTACCTCCCCTGTATTTTTATTATCCCGTCTTTTACGTCTTTATATAGACCGTTTGATTTAGTTATTATCGGATTGTATTTAATTAAATGTAAGAAATAATCTTTGTGCCATTCATTACAGTTTAAGTGTGTCAGTAACGTGTAATATTGTTGTCATTAACTGCATTTTGATGCACACAATCATGAATGCATTACCAGCTCTTGTCAATATTATATAAAAAAATTCGCAGACATAACTCGAGATGCAGGTCAGCGATTTATTGTGGGGAAATTGAGCTTGTGCGCCATCTGCTGGTGGATTATTCCAGTTGGAAAATGACTAGCACTAGTGAGAGCTGTGGCATGATGGTAAAATCTCAAATGTGGAGGGTAATTTAGGCCTAGAACCAGGTTATCAAGTTCATTTTTGTCATTTATTTTTTCACGTTGCTTTTTCAGCAAGATGGGCCTCAAGAACATCCTATGTCTGCTCCTTTGTGCAGCTGCCCTCACAGGTTGTGTTTCTGGTAAAGATGGGAACAGTGAGATGCACAGGTGGACCAAGCAGAACCTCCCAGTGATGCTGGATGCTCACACACACCTTTTAAACAGACCTTTATTCAGAGGGCAAGTAGAGGATGAGGAGAAAGGAGGAACAAAGTCAATCTGTGGGATAGAGTGTCAAAGCAGCCTGGTACCTATGGACCAGACTGAGCAAGAAAGGATTCTGGGATATGAGACAATGTATGAGAACGGCTCACGCACACATACAGATATCAGCTTTCAGGGGTTCAACAATACATCTGCAGGTTTATCTGCAAACACGCCAACAAATACTCGCTGGAAACGACAAGTTTATGGAGCAGACGGACGTTTCGTGATCTCTGACTCGCATTACATCACCAACTACCCGTTCTCTGCAGCTATTCGTCTCTCCACGAACTGCTCTGGAGTTCTCATTTCTCCAAAACACGTGCTAACAGCAGCACACTGCATTCATGATGGGAGGGACTACCTAGAAAGTGCCACAACGCTTAAAGTTGGAGCGCTGCAGCTCAAAACCAAAAGAGGAAGAGGGGGGAGGAGGAGAGGAGAGCAGCGGAGAGGTGAGAGAAAAGGAGAGGGTGAGACAGGTGAGGAGCAGAACAGTATAGATATGGATGTAGCAAGAGAGACAAATGAAGGTAAAGGTAAGAGACACAGAGGAAGAAGAGAGAAAGGTAATTTCGTAGGAGGAAAGGTCGGAGGAAAAGGAAAACGAAGAACTCTCAACCATGTTCGACGCAGCGTTGAATCCAAAAAGCAGCCCGTCTTTCGTTGGACACGAGTAAAACAAACCCAAATCCCTCAAGGATGGATCCACAGCGACCACACCACCAACTCAGTGTCCTCTGACTACGATTATGCCCTTCTGGAGCTGAAACGACCCATCAAGCAAAAGTACATGAAGCTCGGAGTGGCTCCCTCCACTGCTCCCCTGGCACGGATCCACCTCTCAGGCTTTGATGCTGACAGAAGCCTGCTGGACAAGAGTGGGGGTGAGATGGTGGTTTATCGTTTCTGCTCCGTGGCAAAGGAATCAGATGATTTGATGTACCAGCACTGTGACGCGCAGCCCGGCGCGACGGGTGCAGGTGTTTACGTTCGACTGAGACAGGAAGCGGGAGATACAGGCAGGAAAGGGAAGTGGCAGAGGAGGGTGATAGGGGTGTTCATAGGCCATCAGTGGGTGGAGATGGAGGGAGGTGAACAGAGGGACTTTAATGTTGCAGTGAGAATTACACCTCCTAAATATGCCCAGATCTGCCACTGGGTCCATGGAGATCCAAATCTCTGTAAAGAGGTTTAAAGAAGAAAAACTAATAACAACACTTGTTGTCACTTTCTAAGAAACTCAAAGATCAGGGCTAGTGTACAAAACGTCTAAGAACTGGGTCTGGTTTTACAAAATGACAATAAAATGATGACAGACATGTGTGTATTTAATGTAGTGTAAATGTACTGTATCTATTGAACAAAAGTTCAGTTCACTTCAGCAGTAAATGATTGCTTCCTAGAAACCGCTAGACAGATATTTTATTGAAAATATTCAGCAAGTTACAATGTCAACACAGCGATTTCCATCATTAATGTTATTAGCACCTAACCAATTCTATTGAAACATGAGTCTAAGTTAGTTATGAGTTAGCCTGGGGAGTGGGCGGTTACCTTTGTACGCTTAAAGTAAATCTTCCATCAATCAATCAAGTCAGTCTTAGTTAGACTGGTCAAACATTATAGTTCAGTCAGTCTAAACTTCCATTATGAAACTGGCCCCCGGTTTTAAGACTGGCCCAAAACTTTGACTTTTGGTAAAATACGCTTTGTAGATATAGAAACGAAAAAAAGAAAAATAATTCCTAGCTGCAGTGAAACTGACTGTTGGGAAATAAGTGCTACAAACATGTCCTCCCTTAAGCACTGAAACAGCCAATAGTAGATCTCTGGGCCACAGTTTCATGTACACCATGTCAAAGATAAACCTACCTGTCATTTCATAACCAACATTATACAGGAAAGGCTATGTTTCAGTATATTGCAAATGAAAGTTTATAATGCATAAATGCTGAATCCATCTTTTATTTTTTTTCATTTAATGCAGTAGTGTGGATATTAGCATTGATGTATGTTTTATTAATTTATCAGGAACATATTTACAAACTTTGGAAGGTATGTAGCATCTACTATAAAAGTGAAATTACTCAGTCTCAACAATTACAAGTATAGATGTGTGACAGTGTAAATGACAGCAAAATTACATTTGAGTCTTTTAGAAATGTTTAAGCTTTAAGACCACAGTTTAACTCTGAACAGCTTTATGCATATTGGTGATAGTTTGTCAGGTCATATCAACAAACCTGATGCACATAATGTCTCTTGACCTCAGAAGAACACATGCACTTACTTTATGAGAAATTGCAAATTGGTTGGGCAGGCACCTTTCTCTTTGGAGTTTCCTGTGTCTGAGTGGATTCTCTCCGGGTATACTGGTTCCTCTTGCAGTCCAAAGACATGTTGTTAGGTTAGTTGGTGACTCTAAGAATGTGAGGGTGAATGTTTGTCTGTCTTAGCTCTGTGATAGACTGGGACCTGTCCAGCGTGTACCCTGCCTCACACCCAGTGACAGCTGGGATAGGCTCCAGCACTCCTGTGACCCTTGATGGATGGATAAACGAGTTGGAAACTGTGAACACCTTGCTGTGTTTAATTTTTATATGAACAAGTTTAAGTGGTGTTAACCTGTTGGTACTTATTTAACTTCATGATAAAAAAAATATTGGGTCTGCACAACACATATTTGTAATTTCTGATGTTTAAAAATAAACAACAATCTCTTGTATTGTGATTTTGCCTGTTATTCAGTTACCATACCACAAAAACAACACTTATTTTAACAAAAACAATTCATGCTGATAACAAATAAAAATGTCCAATTAAAGAAAAAAACAAGCTGACAAAAGTAGACCAGACATAAGTGACAAGCCGTGAGGGTTTTTTGTATCAGTGTATTTGTCTTTTATTGCATCTCATTTTGACTCACATGCAGGTGGGGGTGAGGAAGGGAGGTTGATTCCATCCATTATAACCTAAAAAAGAACAAAAAAATCAACACAGTCTTCATATGAATACTTAGCAAACATTATTTACCCACGTTCTTTTTGTTTTTACGTGTCATAGTCATCTTTATTTTTCTTTCAACACTTTGTTTATGCCACAATGGATTAAGATACAGTCACTTTTGTAAATAAACAATACACAGAACATCCAGCGTATACTTGAGTGCTTTACAGCTAGCCCCCAAAACTTCCAGTGACAGTACCCGAACAAATGTACAAACCACTTCTGCGTCACAAATGACCCAAACAGGACTGAGGCCACTTTCCAATCAAATACACAGATGCTTCTTTGTCTCTTAGATTTCCACACTAACACTAAGTCATGCTATGTGGAGACTGAGACAAAGAAACGAGCTATTTGAGGAGAATGCAGAATGCATCCCTGTGTTGCATGCTATGATGCAGTATCACTCCACACCAGCTGAGGGCACAATAGTAAACCATTCAATACTGCCTCTAATTACAGGTTGAGAGGTATGTACAAAGAAGGAGGGACATTTTTGAGTCTACTTGCTGTTTTTTACTCATATAGTTTGATGTAACTAAAAATATATGATACATTTTTCCTCTCAAAATAAAGATTAAAGAAAATATGTATAATCTCTCATTTAAAATAGTCTAAAATGCATATGTCAGTTTGAACACAGTTCACAAATTTTTGCATGTTCATACAATCCCTAAAAAAAGAAAAAAGTAAAAATGAAACTAAACACTTTTTGATGTGTATTTTGCAGTGCAAGTTGTTTTCAGGTACATTTTGATTAAGAATTGTTCTCCAAAATCTTGAAGTAGACAGGTGGGAGGATGGCCAAGCAGATATAGGTACAACCAAGTCTTCAATGACATAAACATAGCTCAGTATTAGTTTGGATGACAGGGTTAGAAGAGTGGGAGTGGGGGGTTGGCCAGTGAAGTTACAAACACTGAACACAGTCCACATTTAACAACAAAGTCCTCGTCTGGGAGATGCGCAAAGAAACCAACATATATCCACCATTCCAAGTCAGCTGATAATGCAGAAATCCAGAATGAATCTAAATACACATTTAATATTTTTTTTGTCCATTTTTCAGTAGTAATTTAAGTAAAGGTTAACACTGAATTACACACACACACCCACACACACATTAAACTGAATTTAGTTTTCGTTATCTAGGGTTCACATTCACAGTTGTGCTACAACGTTAGATAAGGAGGGCAGATTATTTTAGGGGTCGCAGCTGACAGGACGTCAGGGGGCAACGATCGTAGACGTGATGGCTGGTTGGCTGCAGGGCTGGGGCATGACTGAGGGTAGGCAGTTGGGAAGTGCAGACATCCACATCCACTTAGCTTCAGACACAATGACAAACCTACAGACAGGGACAGAAGCAATGAGACGTGATTAAAACAAGTGCTCTCAATGGAAATACCGTAGGTGAGGTCTAATTATAACCACTCTAACAAAGCAGACAGAGAAGAAGCTTTAGAAATGTGGAAACTAAAACCACGTCAGCCTTATGCCTCCACAACAGATACCCATACCATAAGGAAAGAGACAGCAGGTGTACCTACGGCTCAATCTACATGAAATCCTTAATGTTGAGGTCATCCAGAGCGTTCCTGGGTGGTGGAGGCTTTCTGGGGCTCTGGGTCACTCCAGGGGACATCTGCAGACACACGTACTTTTAGCACCAAAGCCAATTTAAATCTAAACCTGTGTATAACCAAATTATGAATGAGTGTGTTACCGGTGCTCCGGGGGTCGCTCCGCTGACAGGGAAGCCTGGCCTCACCATGGGCATCATTGGAGCTCCAGCACCTGTTGCCCCAGGCTTCACAGAGACAGACAAGAGGACAAAGTGACAATAAGATACAGTGTTTGCTATCTGCAAGGTGTGTTGGGCCACCTGAAGGGGTCATTGTCCATCAATGTCCAGTAATGTCTAGACTGATGATTGGACATTACTGGAGTGGACCAAACTGGTGGTCTTACCATGCTGAAGCTGGGGTAAGTCCCCAAAAAAGAAGGGACACCCATGGGTATGGTCTAAAGGTATGGAGGGGAGGGAGAGGAGGATTCGGAATATTAAACTACACATAAGACAGATGCAGACACACTGCAAATCACTATTCACACACATAAAGAAAAAACATATATGTATAAATGAAAAACGTAATGTGGACAATAAACATGGCACAACAAAACTTCCAACTTATCCTCTAAGTTCAAACCCTTTGTTTACACATGCACAAGGAGTTAAGAGGTCTTCCGATGGAAGTTTCAGAGCTTTTTGTAGTCAAAAAGACAACTGAATATCCATAAGAAGCAAAGAGATGGGTTCAGCTATGAGGCCAAGAACCAGGCATCTCTAAAAATCTAAACTTAAGGCAAGAAGCAGCTGTTTCCAAGCGACAGTTTCTTAATGTGGTACTATAATTGCCACTTCGTCACTCTCCAGTAGATATTCCAGAAACATTAAATAAAATATTGTGGGCATGCAGGCACATTTAAGGCACCAATCATTCAGGGTTCAGTGTCTTGCCCAGGGACACTACGACATGTGGCTGAAGGAACCGGGAGTCAAATAACTAATCCCGGGGGTTGTGGATGACTGCCTTACCAACTGAGGCACATTCGCCACATAGTGTAACATGTAATATGTTTCCTTGCTTCACTTCCACACCTTTCAGCTTCCTAGTTCTATCAGTGGGCCTGAAACCTGGAGAGCAGGAGGAAGGCAATGCTTGTGATTGCTGCTACAGATATGCCCTGTCTGTCGCTGCCATGCGGCTCCACTCCATGCTACAAGACACAGACAACATTTACCATGGGAGCGCCCCAACTTGGGGGAGCTACCTGAGGGGCCGCTGTGGTTCCCATTGTGAGATCTGAGGCAAGAGAGGAGGGAGGAGGAAAGAGGGAGAGAGAGAGAGAAAGAGAGAGATACTGCAAAATTACTGTTTTAATTACCTGACACACACTTTATGCACTAAAGTTGTAAGACAAGGTGAATAAAAGCAATATAAAACTGTCTGATTCACTTTCTTTCTGAGAGGTAGCGGAAAATATTTCTACACATTTTAATGTCTGTTAATTAAATATAGAGGTAGAGTCAGCAGATGATTAACTTATAGTATCTCAACATAAAGACTGGAAGCAGGGGGGGGGGACAACAGGCCAGCACCTGTTCCATCTTCAAAAAGTTGCCACAGTTTAGTCAGGACCAGAGTTGTGCAACAGCAACCAACAAATTGACACTGCCATGAGCTTTTGCCATGGAGAAAGCTAGGCTAGCTGTTTCCCCTGTTTTCAGTCTGACAGTGGTAATGACTCTTAGAAAGAAAGCAAACTTCACATTTTGCTGAAATATTTATTACAATTAACATCTATGAAACTGCTTTAATCCATCTAAATGACTACTTACTACTTGCCATGTTAGCCATTGATGTATCAACATCAGCAGCCTGAGGGGTAACAGTGGGCTTCATTACATCCCCTAGTCCATCAAATACTACACGAAGCAGAGAGGGTGGGAGGAGGGATGATGATAAAAAAGAAGAAGGAAGATATCAGCATTTCTCTGTGTTAGTATCACACTCAGTAACAGACCTCCTTATTACATGACAACCAATAAAAGTCTCCATAGCAACAGAGAAAGGAGAGGCGCATCGAAGTACTATGGAGACTGGGTTAATATCATAAATATCTATCTCTTTATTAAGAGTACAATAAATGGACTGTCTGTGACATAAACGGTATAGTGTTATTTTAATATCTGCTACAGAAGGCATCTGTCTAGACATCAAAAAAATATAAACTTCAAAAATTTGTATTGGATAACTATAAACCAGAATTACATCTTAGCTTCACATGCTGTGTCAAGAAAAAAATTTCAGTATTTGTTGATACATTTAGAATTTATTTCAGGTTTTTATGTGTGTGATCGCTGCAGAAATTATGACATAAGCAAATCACTGCAGCTAAATTGAGTTAATTAAATATGTGTACTACACACACGCACTTTGTAGCCATCAAGCACCTGGTAGTAGAAGGGGCAGTGCAGCTGAGTTTGTCTCGCACCACTGCAATGCAGCAATGCACTGTGGGAAATTAGCGTGTTAAAGACCAAAAAAACTCACCCAATCAAATGGCAGGAAGCAAGCAATGAGCCAGCCCAAGAACCAGATGGAGTGAGAGAGCGAGGAAGAGAGAAATAGAAAGAGATGAAAGTAAAAAGGCCCAGATGCAAGAGAGAGAAAAAAATGTAATGAGGTTTTAAAGGAGCAGGTGACATTGAAACCATAAAGGGTTATTGCGTGAATGATAGAAAAAGACGGGGAAGAAAGAGTTAAGCCTTAAAGCAGTAGTATTGCAGACCATCAGTTACATAACATGAAGACCAATGGCACAGGACAGGAGATGACCAGGGACCAGGTGAGCAGTGCACATGTTGCCATGGTAACGGTTACCCCAGTTACCAGTTGCACAGTTGTGAAATGTGGGAAACCCTGAAGTAATACTAAGACGACTAATAACAACAGTACTGCTACACAAATGGGGTTTGCAAATAACCATGAATGACACAATTCGAATCCAGAAGATTTTAACACTAAACCACCAACACTCAAGTTTATCACACAAACAATATGAAAACTGTGTTTAGTGTCAATGAGTGAATACATCAAATAAAATGGAAAAATGTTAATGGAAAACTATCTCATTATTTATTACCATAGGTAATAGAAAAAGATAAATCTGTTGGCACGAAACAATTACTGGATTAAACAAGTGAATGGAAAATTTAATAAAGGGTCTAAAGCACATGATGAACAATGCATTATGCAGCTACTTCTGAATTAACAATAGCTATAGTCATGTACAATTATGAGACCACAGGCCTCTGGGCACAGACATGTCAAAGCAATCTGCACCTTGTTCGACAACATTTTGCAGATCAACCAGACTGTTCAGGGGCTGCTGTTGGTGGAAAAACTGCAGCTGAATTTCAGTATTTAACACTGGAGATGAAGATCTCCTTAACTGAACCCTGTGATTTTCCAAAAAGAAATGCCCCTGACCCATCTGATGTCTCTTTGCCTGTGCGCAGTAGGCAGGTAATTAGTCCACGGTTACACAACTATGTGTTTACTATAATATGGAAATGGAAATATTTACATGAAATGTCTGTAACATGTTGGTATGACCTTCACTGTACACATCTACATGAAAGTTGGCAGATGTTATTTTTACCTGACATGAGCTCAGCACCAGGGGCAGCAGGAGCAGCAGCAGCAGCTACGGTATCTCCTCCTGTGGACTCTGGCAGGTCAACCCAATATAAACCAAACCATACCAGGTCAGAGTAGAGTGAGCCATTTCCATCGCAGCATAAGGGCAAAGAGGGGTAATAATGAGTCTTCAGCTTCACACTGCTACTGCCAAACAAAGTGTTTAGAGTTAGACGTTAAAGGTACAAAGTTGCATTACCTAGAAAACATGGCTTATAGAAATTAAAACCCACACAAACACATCTTAATGCACTCCATACTTATTTAAAAGTCACAGTAAAACATTCAAATACACAATGTTAAATCTCTGCTCATTGTTTTTTTCCCAAAGGACAAATACCAGCAAACCTAATATGCTAATACTGATGTAGCAATCCTGAATGAAGACTCAGATACCTCCAAAAAGAAAAAAACTATCCCTCAACTCCTGTCTGAGGAGTTACTTTCACCTCATAAATAATTTGACTATTTCAACATGACTAAGGTTTCATCTTAGGAATCTGTTTATAATGCTTCCACGGTCAACCCTCATGAAAGAACTTCCATTGTTAGACATCTATGACTGACAACTCAGAGTGTGGGCAGACAGTCATGCGAATTACCCACCACCAAATAGGTTCATGATGGCTCCCGTGTCAATTTTGGGAGGGGGTGCAGAAGAGAGGATGGGAGCAGGGGAGCTGAACACATCCCCTGGGGAGGGCAAGGCGGAGATGATGTTTAGTCTAAACACTCACACAAATACACACAAACTATTGACTGTGATTCATTATAAAGCACATTTATTAAATGCAATTGCAGTACTCACAGCACATGCTGAAGTAGGAAAGAGGTAAGATTGATTCAGTGAATATTTCAAACTCAATAGCTTTTAGCTGACCCTAAAGAGAGCAATCTCATTTCCTTTTCTTTTTCCTAATTAAAGCCACAGATAAAGCTGAAAAACAGACATGGCAAGACAGGATATGAGAGTAGCAGCACACGAGAAGACACACTGGGTGCAGAAGGGTACCTGCTGTAAACAAGTCAACACGGGGAGCAGGGTCTGCTTTGTTGAATTGTGTGTCTGCCGTGGAATCAAAGAGATCTACGGACACGTGCATATCCAAAGACATGAATATCAAAATGCTTAAAAATGGTAATGATGCTCACAAACAGCAGCCAAGTGAAAGAGGATCTTCAACATGTGCACATTAGCCTGATGACTAAAAGAGGTGTGAGGAGAGGAGGTGATAGGATAGCAAGCAAAAAGTGTCTATCAATATGACAAGACAGTGAGATTAAAAACAGGATCACGTGTCTTTAACATTTACCGAAAAGGTCAGTTGCAGGGTTGGCGGTGCTGGGAGATAGGGGAGCTGAAATGGTTGCAGTGGTGGTGATGGTACTGGATGCAGAGGCGAAGAGAGGAGAAGGGGAAGGGGAGGTACAGGATTGGGGCACCACAGAGCTAAAACAGGCATCCAGTGAGCTACCCGGATTATTATTCTCCACTGTCATCATGTCGAAAAGGTCTAGACTTGAAGGTGTTGTGTTGGTGTTACCATCGGAGGGAGCGAAGGGGTCTTTGGCAAATAAATGGAGGGGGAAATGGAGAGGTGGTATGTTAGACAATGACAACACAGAGTAGACACTTATGTTTCATGTGGTGATGAAAATGTTGCCATAAACATAGACAATAAGGAGAAAGAAATGAAAAAGCAACACAGGAACAATTAGTAGATAATGTGCAGAGCCAGGGCTCCAACATACTCCTGCTGTTAGTCCAAACAGTTAAAGCTCAAAATAGCAACCATGGTGGAAAGAAATGACACAATTAAAGACAATTATTTAAGGACTTCCCAGGACTTAAATCTAAAGAACAAACCACGACTTCAGCAATCAAAACCACAGCAACTACCAAAGGCAACCGTCTCCCTAACAGAAAATGTCCAAATCTAACGGCAAAATATAAGAGATGAGTAAAAGCATTGTCTACAATCGCCATGGTAACAATAATAGCACTGCCCAGGCACTCGCAGTGAGGAATAGTGAATCTGCACTCCTACTTTCTCTGCACAAAGCCTCCTCTTTTATAGAGGTGTCAAGTCAACCACATGCTTAACTATATGTTGCGTGTTGAACCACATGTATTATAATATAAATGGTGTGGGCTAAATAATGGAAACACCGTTATAACACAGGACAATGAAACAGAACCACAAACTGCTTCATAAAAAAAGATAACACACTTGAAGCACCTCTCTAAAACTGTGAAATGCCAATTTATTGAAGGACCATTGTATTAGACTGCATTACTACATACTCATTCACACACAAGCATACAGAGATTGACATTCAGTCACCCACCAGCTCCAGCAGCGGCGGCTGGGGCGCATGTAGCGGCAGCACCAACATCAGCTGCTGCGGTGGCCTCAGCGGCAGGAGCAGGTGTTGCAAAGGCATCTGAGGTTCATGCAAACCCCAGCAGAGGAGAGAGGAGTCCAAGGAGGCAGAAGCAGATGTAGAAGTAAAGATGAAAAGAGAAATAATGGAGCCAAGAGACATGAGGAGAAAAACAGAGAACATAAAGGTTAGGATAGAGCATTTGAGTGAAAACAAGAAATCTGCACTTACTTCACAATATTTGTCTGTATAAACAGCTTACAGTGTCAATATGTGACATTAATGACGGACAGGTGAACGGACAAATGACCATACAGACAGGATTATGCTACTGCACAACGAGCAGAATATGCTGGAAATCTGCAAGTGTTAGCTGGCGTGTTACAGCCACTATTTGTAGCTGTAGCCATGTGACGGGGTTTGATAGAATTGCTTTTCACTGAGGTCAAAGAAAAGCATGCCTGCCTATCAAACAAGATGCATGTAAAGCATGAGTGTGACGGTATTTATGTGCAAGCCGAGGGTTAGCGTATGTGCAGTGCAGTGTGTGCATGTTGAACAAAAAAAAAGGAGACACTGTGTCTATGTGTATTAACATCCTGCACTATGCATTTCTTAAGCAACCTCAAAGTGGTGATTATTAAATAAATAAATAAAACAAAATAATAAATATACATAAACTGAATAATGTCATGCTTAAATTTTGTAAACCATTAAACTAAGCAATCATTTGCTCACAAATTAAAATTAAACTCTGTGCTTTAACAATTAACAATTAACTTCATCTGAACAATTTGTTATTTCATCATTAATGTATTTATGTGAGTAATACAAAACCATTATTTTGAGGCAGCTGACAGCTGAAAATGATGGAGGTGCGCATCAGTAACGCTGTGTCTAAAAGCACTCTCCATGCTGTGTACAGTAAACTACATTCACTGTTTTGCATTTTTTATTAAAAGTCCAAATACCTAAGATAAGATAAGATAAGATAAGATAAGATAAGATAAGATAAGATAAGATTAGATGAATGATTTTTGACACAGCTTAATGCTGCGTTCAAGTCATGTCAATCCAACCTTAGTATGAGCAGCCAAGGGGGAAAAAAACATTCTCACCAACTTCCCACTTGGCTACAAAACCACAATTATTGGCAGATTAAGATGGATAAAATACATTTTATAATAAATTATGTTATTATACTTACTTTACTTAATGAGATTTTGTAGCTAAGACGATAATAGTAGTAGTAATAGTAACAGCAACAGCGTGACAACAAACATACTGTAGTGGGAGACCACCATTTTGACCAAGTTATTTCCATGAAAAATGTTACCATGCTTCCTGACATGACATAAATGCAGCATAACATGAGGCGCTTTTTGATGATGCAACCTTGTTAGCGGGATACAGACAATATCACTGATAAATCAGTAAAGTTCTGTCTACATACTGCATGTATCTACACATGCAAGTATGTATTATCATATTGTGCAATGGTTTTAGGTTTGAGCTTCCCAGAGTAATTCTTTCCCAGAGAACTTTCTGGAAGCCCACTGACCTCCCAACAGATCCATATTGGTGGTGCCAGGGGAAGTGGCGGCTGCTGTGCTAGTGGAAGGAGCTAGAGAGACCCCGGGTTCTGCTGCTGCAGGAGTAGGTGCTGCTGCTGCAGGGGAGGGGGCGGGCTCTGCCGCGAGGGTGGGTTCAGATAGCAAGGAATCTCCCATTTCTGCGAGTATCAACGGGTTGTTTGAAATCCCCAAACAAAGGCATCAAAATAAACCCCAAAAGAATAACCAAAATAACCATTTGAGCCACCATTCAAGAAGACAGTGAAGAGAAAGCCAAAACAAAGGTCCAATTCAAATCAAACCCAATTAAGATCATTTGTAATTGGCCGACCAAAGTAAAATCCAAATTTCAACCAAAGTAAAGTTGCAAAATGATCCAACACCATCAGTTATAATCAACAAATAAAAAATAACCAATCAAATTAGCCCCCATTGAAAACCAAAAACAGACAGTGGAGTATGTGGGAGGAGGGGAGAGAGAGGGCAGAAACAAAGACACTACTCAGACCAAAGAGAACAGACAAACAAGGAGGTAACCATGTGACACTGGTTTAATGAATATAACTAAAGGTTTACTTTGGATTAAAACACTGATGACGTTTCCAGGTCACCTCAGTAACATGTTAGAGTTTGATGAAAAACAAAATCAGTGACATCAAAGTAAGCTATAAAGGATGATTTAAATGTCCACTGTCTTAGACTATAGGATGGAAGTGAATAGAAGAGTAACACTCACCTGATCCAAGAAGATCTATTGTAGCAGTACACATGGGAAAAGTGGAAAAAAAGTAAGACTGTATTAGTTTAATCTTCTAAAGTGAAAAGTGAAAACTCAGCTTCCAATATGAGTTATTTTTTGTAAATGTTTACTAAATTAAAATAATGACTTAGTTTCTTCCCATTCCTAACGATGGTAGCCCAATATACTGTTAATGCTAACACAGGGTGTGCATTCTTTCAGATGAACCAACACCTGATTAGACATGAAGGAGGGAAACTTACCGCCCCAAGACGTGGGGGCAGCCGATACTACTGAGGGACCTGAGGAGGCGAGTGGATCCAGGTCCAACAAAGAACTGTGAGAAAGAGAAAGAGACAGAAACAAAGGATCAGACTGACATTTGATCGATCAACCTCTGCAGAGGTAAAAAAAATATTACTGTCAAAATCAGTCCAAACTACATCTACAAACTTTATAATTGACTGTAAGACGTATAATAACTGTATAATCACAGAGATCAATGAGGTGGTTTTCCTGAAATACTGACACAGGTTAGGTAACAGGGAACTGTCACTTACTCTTCGGCTGCTTCCTGAGCTGCAGCTGCAGCAGCAGCACTCTCCCCAGGAGGAGGCTGCAGAGTGGGAACAGCATTTGAAGACTTGGCTGGAGTTGATGTTGGAGACACATTATTTGTTGGAGACCCCTGGAAAAAAGGCAAAGAAGCTACTTTTCAGTGGTGCATCACACTGGAGTACTAAGCACAAATAAGGAGAATTTACAATGTGTTTCTTACCTTTGTTGGAGACCTAGAAATGAAAGAGCAGGAGAAATTAGTTACAGATTTTACTTGTAAAAGGAAGATCAGTCTGATTCAGACTGAAAATTGTTTTATCTATTTTCAAAGATGTTAAAAGTTTAAACTTGAAAACTCAAATGAATATATGACAGACTGCATCATATTTCCAAAACAAATATATACTCTCCAATTTCCAGTGCATTCATAAAATACACAAACAAAAAAATTAAACATCTATTGTGTGACTATTATTGTGTTAACATTTTATGATCAGCATAACTTTGGAACAAAACTCTTTGTAGCATGTCATTGCACACCAGGATGTGGTGATTTACACTTTCTCAGAACATGTGTTTCTCTCACACATGTAATCACACCAGTACACACACTTCCACACTTATAGTGAGTCAGCTATGGTGCATAATGTTTCTATTCACATGGAGATCACCTACATACTGTAGATCACATGTGAATAACGTGTAGGTTTACCTGAGAGGGGAAGGGGTGACACTAAATACATTTGCACAGGTTTCTAAGATGTTAGTAAATGTCAAACAAAACACACAGTAAATGCTCACCCTTCACTGGTGATTCCAAATGAACATAAAGAGGAATAGAAAGAGCAGGGGTTAACAGAAATTATTGAAATAAAGCACCTGCATAGGCCTGTTTGCAGGCACAGCTTATCAAACACAAAAAGGGAATTTCTCAGATCTCATCTTTTTTTTACTTCTCTTGTTATCTAATCCTCATTGGTTTTTTTCTGGCTTTGTACTGGGAGTAAGAAACACTCAAACTTAAATAAAAAAATGTTTTTGGTAATGTTTCAGATTACAGCTTCTGATTTACTGTGTAACTGAACAAAATTTGCAAAATTTTTGTAACACTATTGTACCTCTACAGTACCTACAAAGTATTTTCTAACTACCAGGTATACGTATATTATAATATTACACAGTATGTACATACTACATAGAAACAATATTACATTTTGGAGCAACTTAGCGAGAACTATATTTTTCACTAAGGCTAAGGCTTTGTACTGTAATATTACATGGTACCTGTAAATTCAGTTTAATTACACAGTAGGTCACAGTCTGTAATCTAAAGAGTAACTACATTTTTGTTAACACTTTCTTACCCCTTCTTTCCTCCCTTTACATCCTCCAGACCGTTCATGTGTGTTTCCAGAGACTCCAGGATACTGCTGGGGGCCTGACAAAAAAAATCCGAATTGACATAATCAGTATCCTTTCCATCACGTCCTCAGTCCATGTTTACATTTTAATGACCACAAAAACCATTGACAGAGTTTTAGAAAATCCCACTGCACAACCCACATGCATGTACAGACCCATGTGTGTGAGTTTTTTGTGTGTGCGATCTCTTTCTATACAATAGAATGAACATGCCGACACTCCATCCTACAAACAGGCACTCAGCCAAGGCACCCAATGTTTCTGTGGTTACCGGGTCCTCGTGAGGTTTAAAGGGGCAGTCTTCATCATCTGAGTCTGCTAGATCCACCACTACCCCCGGGTGGAGACACTGGCATGAGGAGATGGTGGTGGGTAAGTTATGAGTGCACGTGTGTGTGAGTGAGGGATGAGATATATGTGCCTTTATATTCTTGGGCCCCATCTTTTCAAGAAACAAAATAAAAACAACATATGAGAAGCATGATACATGCTGACTTACATAGTTGATGTCAGGAATGTCGTTTTTGTCAACTCCAACTGTCTGTTGAATGCAAAAGAGTTTGAAATCAGCATTACCACACTACTTTGTCATGATAAACTGTAAGTATCATTAGGGGTGATCTGCATTTGTTCCTTACCTCAGCCAGCTTCATGAATTCTCCAATCTTTGTCACCCTGGTCAGGAACCTCTTGTAGATCTCCAAAGCCTCCTTACAATCGCTCTTCTTCATCTTGAAGTATTTCTCTACATAAAGAAAACAAGTTGTTTTTAGCGTAAGATTTAGTAATCTTATATTATCTTAGTGGTGTATTCATCTGGGAGAGGCCAAGAAAGCTAAATCTGCTATTAGGTTGTCAGCCATCGCCTCACCTAATAGGTTGATGATTCCATCATTGTATGAAGCAAATAGTTTGACCAAGTCCTTGAAGAGAATCATAAAAGCAGCATTGATGATCCCATTGTTCAGCTCCTTGGGATGAACCTGAGGGAAGAAAAGAAACAGATGGCGAGTAAAGTGAAAGCCAATAAAAAACTCTGTCAACTTCATGAGTACAAATTATGAAAAAACTGGACTCACATCAAACTCCAGGAGTGTGTCAATCTGAGTCTGTAGAACAGGCATGCCTTTCAGCAGCTTCTCAGTGGTCATGGTCCTCATCACACCTTCAGCACTGAGTGGATACAACAGAGAGAAGGTTAGAAGCTCCACAGGGATAATAACAGACATGGGACACACAGTACCAAGAGAAAAGTGGCCATGTGTAAAACTGCCCAGATTCAGTGATAAGGCCAATAAGGCCTCTCAGCAAAGACCATGATAGCCATGGTTTACATACCCCTTCTTGACTCTAGTGAAGTCAAAAGCCATTTGGCGGTAGGCGAAGGCTTTCTCGTTCAGGTATCGTCCATACCGTCTGATGAATGTAGACATGTCATAGCCTAAACATACAGAGTAAAATCAATGTCAGAGTGATCAGCGGTAAATAGAAAGAGAATAGTTTTAGTGTTTTTTTTATAATCTTCAAAATAAAGCCTTTTAACAAGTTTAAATATCATATAAATTATGTCTAATTATATGCTGGAAAAGATGTATTGCATATTAAAAACAGAATAAACACCATATGTAATCTGCAGGACAACAAAATAGTAGACAATGTGTTCTTGCAGCACAACAGAGTGGTGTAGTGGTTAGCACTGTTGCCTCACAGCTAAAAAGACCTGGGTTCTGGGGCTGGGTGCCTTTCTGTGTGGAGTTTGCATGTTCTCCCTGTGCCTGCGTAGGTTTTCTCCTGCCACAGTCCAAAGACATCTAAATGGCCCCGTGTCTACATATGTCAAGCCTGTGATAGACTGGTGAAGTTTTCTGGGATGAACTGATGAAGTCATTGCTGAAGATCATAAATAGAGATAAAAATACCAGTATAGGTTTTCATGCATAGGTGTACTATATAAACATATGTAAGAGTAAGTGGGCATATTTATAGTTATACATATGTGTGGCCATTTCCAGTCCCTCTTGTAATTTGTGTCATTCTCTCAAAGAGAAACAGTTTCTCTTTGTGTTTCCTCTTCCTGTTTCTCTTTGCGCTGCCCGATAATGAGAAAGTCGTTAAGGTGAATAATGTGGCAGTATTCTCATCTGGAAGACAAAGAGCTATCAGATCAGATTCAGATGTCCCTACCGTGAGAACCAGTTTTGTCGATAAAGTTGCTGAGGTTGAACAGGGAGGTCCTGGAGGCCAAATACTGAATGAATCTCTGAGGAAGAGACAGAAAACACAATTAACAGTCTCGTGTCTGTCAAGTACAGTGAAAGAGGTTAAATTAAAACTGTAGAATACAAAAAAAAAAACACAATTAAGACTTTTCTCACTGTTCTTTAACTTCTGTTATAAAGCAGCTTTTACAATCTGACTCAGTGAGCGACTGCTGTACATTTGAATATGACAATTTACCAAATCCACTTGTCAATGACATTATCTTGAGTCTTGAGTATCTCCTGTCAACTGTAGCCTTTATCTTATATTTCTGAAAAAACAGAGTGAAACGGATTCATGCTAAAACTGAACTGCTCCGGATGTGATCAGTCTGTGTCACGCTCACTCACCTCATTGCCGTAGACACACATGTGATGAGTGGTGACAAGGGCCTTGAAGACGACCACCCAGCTGGCATTGGTGGATCGCTCGAACAGTGTGTCAGCCATCTGAGGGATGTTCACGTTGGTGGTATTCGTGGCTGACACCAGGTCTGCAATAAAGTCACAAAGAAACATTCATACTGATAAAAGAAACACTTTGGAGCGTGATGGTAAGAAGTCGCTTTCTAGTTTGAGAAACTTCATACAATTTGATAACTAAGTGTAAAGTTGCTGTTAGTTTATCCTTAGACGAATGCCTATACAGTTCATTAAACTTTGATTAAATGAGGAGCCTAAGTGCTCGCTGCAGGGCTGCGCTAGACACCACTGATAATATTAAACCTGATGCACATACAAAATGATGTTGGTGCACAAGCACACACATACACACACGCTGACAAGGCAGAGAGAGAGAGAATAATGCTTTGTCATCTCTGCGCACACAGTGGCAGTTCAGTTCAGACACCGACAGAGAGGCCTCAGTAAAAGTGTCCAGACAATTTTATCAATAAAAAGTGGAATACTGCGTAGAGGTCTGTATATCTCCTTCTACGTGACATTACTTGAAGAGTAATGGTACAGATAAATGTGCAGCTCAATCAAGCACAGAATGACATTTTTATTAATAGGGGAATTACCCAGAGATTTAAGTTCTGTTATATGTGACACATATAATTTCTCAGTCTATTTGAGGCACAGTGAGTCCACATTTATTTTGCAATTAACTTGTTAACCGTTGAAATTGTATCGATTCCGTGTAGAAATCATCAATAGAATATAAGGAATTTTAGTATGTTTTTGGAAAGCTGTACTTTTCATTTGTCAGATTAATGTATTATTTGGATTTTAGAATATTTTCCTATCTGTGTAATGTTGGAAAATGAAAAAACAGATAATTGGAACAAAAGATTTCTTTTCAAGCCAGCTTAGTTTGCTCACCTATAATTGGCATGTTTACACTGACATGCAGGAGCTGAGTTACACCAGCTGTCTTCCTACACTGAATGCAATTTGGGAACAGTCGCCAACTCACAATGAGTGTGTGCACACATGTAAATATAAAGATACAAAGACATGCAGCATGTAGCTTGTAAACTCTGTGATAAAATATGATAACAATGTTATGTGCATAAATGCTGCAGCAGCTGATGTGCTGCTGAAATGACTATAAACATAATAGCTGCCTGAACTATTATTATATCATATCATATAACTACATCCTCATAAATGTATCTAACCTTTGTGAGTGACAATCAGAATTGAACTGCGACACACCATATGTAATCTGCAAGTAAGCAGTGCCCAGAAATACTGACTTTTTACAATAAACTGTTAACGTATCTAGACAGAAACTGTGGCAGACAGATGGCAACATGAGCAGAAATCTAAATGTCCAAGTAAGTGCATGAGAGTTTTGTCAGGCAGAAGCAGTAACATTTGAGCAATTTAAATTAGATATATCCCGACTGTCTGCCAAAGTGCCATATACTAAAACATGTTTGGTATATGACAAGTGTTCTCAATGGCAGATGCTGTATTTGTTTTGAGCACAGTGTTGGTAACAATTTACTTCAACATTTTGAAATCTGTTTAGTTTTTTGTTGAGGGCTAAACGACTAAGTGTGTCCATACAGAGAATAATTCAACAAATATTGGCAGGCACCTCTGATAATGGAAAAAAAGGAAGGACGTTACATTGAACAGGCCTTGGCCTTGCCTCAAGTAGGCACTGAATATACCTGACTGTAGATCAAACCAAAAATACATCAAGGTGATGATGAAGAGATAACATGGAGGAAGAGAAACAGCTGACACTTTCGAGAACAGCAGAGAGTCTGCTGAGAATCACTAATGTTGACATTTAAGAATGAAGAGATATAAGAGTCAGACAAGTGAGGTTGTTCAATGTCATAGGAGACTGGCAGGACAAACAGGGAGATCAGGGGGGCGTTATAAAGAGATTATTACTAATCACTGGTTTTAGTCTTTCTATGGTGGCTTTTTCACCACCCATCCCCCGTACAGCAAACACACACACCTGTCACACAACTTCCTTTACACCATGTTCATCATCTAACACATCTCTATTATCTTCTTTTTGTCACCAGTGCTGTTAATTATAATGATTCAGGCTTATTTATTTATCTTTGTAGCACAAAATGGAACAATTATCCAAATTCTTATTTATTTAACTCCAACCTGATGGTAATAGACACGCTGTAAAATCTCTGATGGCCTTGGATGTTTTTATGTTTAGTGATAACTGCAGTGACATCATTCTCACACTATGGATCATGTGTGTTTAGATTGTATTATTTTTCTATCCTTCATTTAGCCACACTTCCCCATGAAAAGACCGCGCTCCCACAGAGCCGTTTCAAATGACACACAAAGAGCGACATGGCCCACAATGCCTGAAATGTGATTATATAACATGATCGTGTCATTGGTACAGCTAGAAGTTAATATTATCACAAACGCAGCCATTTTTTCTTTCACCTCATAATACCCGCTAATAACTAGTTATCCAGATATGTTATTACATGAGTTTACAAGTGTATGTATACGCCATGTTTTCTATTGTGGCATCATTACCTCAAACAAACATTCTGCATATTCTGAAGTAGTGTGTGTGTGTCTAATGAGGATTGACTGAGCTAAATAAAGACTCTTAGGGTAATCCCACAGAAGAGTTCTAAGAATGAACTGTGAGGCCTCGTGCTGTGCGAGTGTATGTCTGTGTTTGACTCTGTCAGTGTGTGCAAGTCTTTTCTACTCCGCTCTAGCTGTAACCAGAATATTCCAGATGACTCTGAGTTAATGTAAAGATTCATCCAGATTGTGTAATTCCTGTCAGCTATCAGCTATTTGCGGTGCAATTGTGACAGAGCCTGTTCAATTGGTTACACGACAAATTACAACTGAACCGTGTCTGTGGAAAAATTTCAAGTCACTTGGCGGCATTGCAACAGGAAACATTGAACCAGCAAGTGGAAGCAGTGACACCAATTGGTTGCTAAAGAAAGGTCACTAGCACATAAACCTCACAATCAGAATCCATATAGTTTGACATTAGAGGAAAAACACTTATTGGTCTACTTGTACAGCACCAGATAAGAACATTGATACCGCTCATATCTATATATGTTAAATTAATACCACGACCAGCACCTGGTTAACTTACCACAATCAAAGTGTGATCTTGACACCAACACAGGTTTGTAGAAATGTGTCATGGCTCAAACAAATCTAGTTCAGTCAAGTCAGATTTCATCTAGAAAGCACTTTTCATACACAACAGCAATTCAAAATGCTTTACATCCACATAAAAGCAAAGTCAAATAATTAAAAATCCCTTGACAACAACACTCTCTGTCCTTAGACTTAACATAGGAGAATTAGACCTTAGTTGCTGATGCTCATGATGATGGAAATGGTTCCAAAAGAAATTTCTACAGCATTTTGACTCCAACACTCAACTATCACTCAGACTGTATGCAGCTGGCGAATGTTCAACCAACAAGAGCAAGGCATGTAATGACAACCCCAAGGTCACATCTAGGAAACTAAAGCTCTCCCTCGCAGTGGACAATATCAATGTTCATGAGTCCTCATCAGGAAAACATTGAACAGCAATGGAGTTACAAGGAGGAAGCCAGTACAATAAGTACATTAATGCCCATCTACAGTTTCCTGTAGCCCATATCGATAAACCAGGAGGCTGTGGCAAAAACGTTCTGTAGACAGATGTACCAAAGAAGCTTTCTGACCTAAGCATTATGTGTAGCAACAACCAAACACTGCACTCCAGCATAAGAACATTCAGCTATTTACAAAATATGATGGTGACATCTGCCTTACTGCCTCTGGACCAGAACGACTTGCCGTCATTGATGGAGCTATGAATTCTCGAGTTGTACAAGAAGATTCTGCTGGAAAATGTCAAGGTATTCATCCATGAACTGAAATTAATCAGAAAGCGGATCACGAAGCAAGGCAATGAACCCAAACATACTTGTTGTTCATGCTGATATTTGGGAACAGACAAGTCAATGTCCTGACATTAGAAGGAGCTGAAGCAGGGAGTTCATGCAAGGATGCCAACAACCCTCCCATAGTTTAAGCTGTTCTGTACGGAGGAACAGACTAAAATCCCTCCAAGTCAATGTACTGGGCCGAGAAATGGTTACCAAATATTATTTAGTTGAGGTTGATGCTACAAAAGGGGGTCACACCAGTTACTGAAGGCATAGGTTCACATATTTTTGGCATAATTTTTTTAAGATTCATTACAAATAAAAAATATGTATAGTTTTTGTCTTGGATGAATTGGGTTTCCTTTATCTAGTTTTCGGACTTGCACTTCAAAGCTTTTATTTTGTAGTCAAATCATGGGTGAAATGGTGCCTGCAATATTACATTTTATATTGACACAGCAACAGCTGGTTCTACTTTAGAAGTTATTCACAGAAAAATAATAATAATTTACAAGGAATGAGAAAACAATAATAGTCAAATTCCTCTTACGTATATCACTTACATATCCTCTTATAACACACACAAATCTCACTAAAATATCTTCATCTCGTCATTAAAAGTTTTAATGTAGTAAAAGAGAAACTTTGCATTCATTATGACTGTTGCTTCATTTTAGAGATAATGGGCTGCTCTCATTTTTCTCACAGTCTCTCCCTGTCATCGCAGTGCCATCCCCTGACAATCTCAATCTGTTGCCATGGGAACTGTACGGCACCCCCACCCCCACCAACATACACCCACGTCCGCCCCAAGGGTCAGAGACTGTGTCAGAATGACAAAGGAATAAAAACAATCAATCAAACGATAGGTCAAACACTGTATCAAACACGCTGGGTAATTATTAGGTGGCCCACTGTCAGTGATTATAGTTACTCACAGTGCTTGACTTGCTTGTTCCTATTTTCAGTCTAAACAATTTGAAGATTAAATATTAATATTTGAGTATGTTTTCTCTATTTCTAGGAAGGTCTTATGGGTGAAATGGTTTTCAGTGTTTTTAAGTTAGGAATTTCCACCAGCCAAGATACACGTGCAAGAGAAGCACAGTGGCCTACATACAGGGAGCTTGTTGAATTGCCCTAGAAATGGATACAGAAAAACCTCATAGACTAAAAACCATGCGGAGGACAAACTGCCCATTAATGTACCTTTTTGAATCGACTTGGATACAAAGCCTAGAAGAACCCTCCGGAGGATCTGCGTTATTTGTGTTAACAAGAGGTCTTGTGGAAAAAGAGGTCTTGTGAAAAAAGAGGTCATGACTTGTACCGGTCAGCTTTTTCAAAATCTACAGTGTCCATACAGTCAAAAGTTAAACACACACAGACAACATGTACATGGGCACAGCAGACAAAGAGGAACCAATAGTCTTTGGTACATTCTGGCATTAGCATTATCACCTTTGGCTGTGTAAATAATGCAAGGCAGCCATTGGCTGATTATTAAATTATTCAGAAGGAGAGCGGATCACAAGATATAAGGTCCTCTGCCCAAGACAGAGGACCACACCTGCCCTGCAACCACATACAGACATAAAACCAAAACCTGTGTGGAGCCAACTAGACCACCCATCACCATCCGTATTCACTGACATGCCACTGCTTCGGTCTGACTCAGTATTTGTGGTATATGATAGTGATTAATCATGGTTTGTCACAAGGTGGCACCTGCTGTCATCTATAGATGTGTCAATAAAGCTGTGAGGTTTGTTAATTTTATTCACATGTGACTTTACAGTCCAGTGTTAAAAGTTACAGAGTGAAAGGTAAGTGGCTACCAGGATAGAGAAGGCAAATTAAACGGCCTGGCTCTAAGGATGCCTAGTCACTACTTTACAATGTGTCCTTTTGCTCCCTCCCTCTCCTACTTTCTCTTTCCCTCTGTCACTGGGCTGGCATCATCTTCATACTGAAGACACACAGGTTCACCAGAGAGGTCATCACCATGACTACATCAATTCATTATGGCACCACACCCAATGAGGCGAAAGGAATTAACACATAACTGATCGTAATTATATGATTATATGATAACACATTTAACTGTGATGGCATGTGGTTTGTGAGGACGCGTGCAATGCGTGAGGCCTGTCAGCCTGCAAGTCCTACAGAATCACCTCATGGAGAATGAAGAGGGATTGCACTTACACTCCAGGTGTTTTTTCTTGGGCGCCATCACTTCATGAGTGGTGGCTTTGCAGACAGCTCGGGCCATATCTGATCCCGTTAGCTGGTATTGCGCAGCGGCGATGCGATCCGTGAGCGTTTGCCCCGACATTTTCTCTGCGTTGAATCGACCACTTCAGGAATGTATTTTACCACGAGACAATGTAAAAAAAAATGTGACTGAAACCCAGCTGCTTCCCGGTGGTGGTTCAGTGAGTAGATCCCGTGCTTTCCTCTTCCCCGACTGACAGGCCTGTGACCTTCTGTGTGGGCGGAAAAAGCGCACAATGTGAGCTCAAACAAGCAGGATAAGTGCAATTTTCGCATCAAATCGTGCGGTCACGTTGATAATATGTGCGGTGACATGAGTAGACTTACGCAAGGTTGTGAATTCCCAATGGCTCGTCCCGTATAGGCTCCGAGCGTTCAGTTCAGCACCGTGGACAGCTAAAGCCACCCGGTTATGTAACACTCAACTGGCAATGAAAGCTATTTCTTCACCCCGCAGCAATTATTTAAAAAAAAATAGGCCGATGAAAAAAGCTGCGCAAGAGAGGCTGTCCAGATCGTTCTAAAATAATATATTTTAGTAAAAAAAAATGGCGTATGTAAATCAACACCCCATAGGTCGGTCAAATATCCCGTTTGGAGCGCGCATCAGGTTTGCATCAGGTTAAAATAAAGCTTCAAAGATAAAGGAATAACCCGCAGGATCCCACCCGGCTGACAGATTGCGGTCTCTCTTTCTGCTCTGATTTGTCCGTATTGGCTCAGAAACGCTGCTTCAGATGCTTTGGTCTTCTCTCCTCATCAGACCAACAGAAAATACGCACCGCTCCCCGGTGGTGTCGCCAGCACTACACAGCACAGGATGCTCAGCAAGGACAGAAGGGAATTTCCTTTTCTCCTTTCCTTCTATGGTTTGTTTATTTATTTGGCCTGTCTGTGTGTCCATCTAGACGCTCCTCCCACAGCAGGTGCTTGGACAGGGTTGGATAACTCACGTCGCATCCCATGTCCGTTAAAGGGGAGTCGACTTGGGGTCACGATACAGAAAATCGTGTGTCTTTGCATTAAGGGGTTACTGTGCAAGCGTGATTGTGGCTTATGAGCTGCTACATGTAGGCTGTGCATCACATGTTTGAAACATCTTGCCTTGATTCATGATATGACACTATGCTTTTATTTTTAGAGATTTCTGATTAGTTCTACATGGAGCTGCTCTAAAATGGCATCGTCTTTAATTTAAAAGTTTTAAAGCTTAAACAAAAATGGAGTCATTCTACAATAATTCTGTTGTCCAGTTCAGGGTATATCCCTGCATTCGTGTAGTCATAGTGGGGAATAAAAACCATCCGCGCAGAAGAGCGCGGCGACGCTGTGCGTACATGCGTCACGTCACGTTCCCGGAACTGTGGCCACGTCGTCAATGAGAAGAAGGAACCGGGAAAAACAGGAAGCGTCTCATTCACTACAATACGATACGGATGCAGGTAACTTTAAAACAACTCCATTTGTACGTCGTTATATTTTGTGTTTATCACAGGAAGCGCCGGTTCGTGCAGCGTGTTGATACCGTTTGGGCTTGTTAAAGTATGTTTAAGTGAGTTATTTGTTATCGTGAAGTTGTTATGATGAAGTTTCCAGAGCTTATCTATCAGTAAGCGACACACTGATGCTGCAGTTTGCTGCAAACTTTGCCCTCCGCTTGTCCTCAGGCACTTTATGTGAAAGTTTGGTCTGGGCGTTGTTTCTTTTTTGTTTTGCCCGAAGAAAGTTCTGTTGACTGTGTTTTAAGTAATTTGTATGCAGTTAAAATGCTTAGTTGATTTTCTCATTAGTACACTGCATCACACAACTAAGTACATTTATTCAGGTTATACCATCAAAACACCAAACTTTAGAGTTAAATGTTTTACCTTCTCATGTGGTTACACGTTACTTAACGTTACGGTTTTATATACCAACCAGGATAATTTCATTACATATTGTGCCATGTTTGTGCCAACTGTTCAAATTAGCTCAGCCATAGCCACCTTCAACATTATAATGCAACTAACTTTTGATTGCAGGACTTTTACATGTCTGAATACCTAATACTTGTGTGTTTGTCATACCTACATTATGTGTTTTAGTGATGGCCGAGTACCAGGAAATATTAGAGCAGTCCTGTTTGCACCCTAAACCTGCAGGACTGGTTTTGCAGTATGGCACCGCTGGCTTCAGGACTAATGCCAAACATCTGGACCACATCATGTTCAGAATGGGACTGCTGGCCACTCTCCGCTCCAAAAACACTAAAGCCACCATCGGCGTCATGGTCACTGCATCACACAACCCTGAGGTCAGACAGATGTTCAGAGATACTAATGTCTCCTTGATTCTGTCTCTGAATCTATAATTAAGTGTGTGTTCTGTGTGAATATTCTGTTTAGTTTTGAAATTCACAGCAACCTTTGTTGTTGTGATCTTGTTTATTTGACTCCTCTTCAATCTCTTCCTGTGGTGTAGGAAGACAATGGGGTGAAGCTGATTGACACCATGGGAGAAATGGTGACACCAAACTGGGAGGGTTATGCCACCCAGCTAGCCAACGCCGAACAGGAAGATCTGCTCTCTACCCTGAAGGACATTGTTAAGAAGGAAGCTATAAACATGAGCCAGGAGGCCAACGTGTTTGTGGGCAGAGACACCAGGTCCATGATCTTAGATCGGATCTTGTTTAGATTTCATAGATATACATACTGTAGAAGTGCAGAAAAATAAAGTAACATGCACTTTAATCAGACCTTATTGGTGTTTTTAGTTCCTAAGAGACTTAAGAGACACCTTTGTGCTCCAACTATAGGTGCAGCAGTGCCAGCCTCTCACAGGCTGTGTTGGATGGAGTATCTTCTCTTGGAGGTCACAGCAAAGGTATACATAATTAAACTAGTCTATTCTTATTTTGTTTTGGTTTTATTGATTTCTCAGCTTTTCCTTCTCTTCCCAACTCCTTACATCTAATCTCTCCATCTGTCCAATCAGATTATGGTTTGGTGACCACACCACAGCTCCACTACATGGTTTGCTGTCAGAACACGGAGGGTAAATATGGGGAGGCCACAGTGGAAGGATACTACAACAAGCTCTGCCAGGCTTTCATTCAGCTCACCAAGAATGTAAGAAAATAGAATGTGCGGTTCTAATCAAATTCATTTACATTTATGTTGCACATTACATGTTTTTGCAGTTTGTCGATCCTCTTTTTTCATTTTCTTGCTGCCCTGGTAGGCGCCTAACTGCACAGATGACCAGAAGCACCTGCGTGTGGATGGTGCTAATGGCATTGGGGCTTTGAAAGTGCGTGAGATGCAGGGTCACCTGAAGAACGAGCTGCACATTTCCCTCTTCAATGATGGCTGCCAGGGAAAGCTAAACCACCAGTGTGGGGCCGACTTCGTCAAAGTGCAGCAGAAACCACCAACTGGTGCGACTAAAACACATTTTAATTTTAATATGGCTTGAATGTGGACATATAATCTAAAATATCTTAATAGGACAGCTCTATCACATCTGCTCTTTCTGTGAAGGTATTAAGATAAACCCGGGGGAGCGTTGCTGCTCTTTTGACGGCGACGCTGACAGGATAGTTTATTACTACACTGACTCTGAAGGGCAGTTTCACCTGCTGGATGGGGACAAAATTGCTACTCTCATCAGCACTTTCCTTAAAGAACTGCTCACACAGGTAAACATTTGTCTTCAAACATTAACTAGTGACATACTCTACACACACAACACTTACTAAATACGCAGTTTTCCTTTGTGGACATTCAGGCTGGTTTAGACTTGAAGATAGCAGTGGTTCAAACTGCTTATGCTAACGGCAGCTCGACACGCTACCTGGAGGATGCTATGAAGGTGAGAAAACACTAAGTGCTTTTACTTAATTTCCACACACACTGTGTTAGTGCTAACATATTGTGATGTGATGTACTGTAGGTAATAGTGAGGTGTACAAAGACTGGAGTGAAGCACCTTCACCATGCAGCCTTAGAGTTTGACATTGGTGTATACTTTGAGGCCAATGGTCATGGAACTGTGAGTAGACACACACACATGAACACAGATCATGTAAAGCGGCAGTTATCATTAATCCCCTGTCTGTGTCATAATGTGTTTGTGTTTAGGTGCTGTTCAGTAAGGCGGCTGAAGAGAAGATCCAGCAGCTCGTCAAACACCCCAACACTGATGACAAGAGGAAGAGAGCAGCTCTCATTCTGCAGAACACTATCAACGTTATCAACCAGGTATACACACAAGTACTGAACTGTGATATGTAGTACAGTATTATACCAGTGATGAAAATATCTTTGTGCAGAGTAACAGTTGAAGAAAAATACCTATTGAACCTTTTGCATTTTATCCTCTAAAGACAATAGGTGATGCGATTTCTGACATGCTGCTGATTGAAGCTATATTAGCCATCAAAGGCATGACTGTCCAGCAGTGGGACGCCATCTACAGTGACCTGCCAAACAGGCAGCTCAAAGTAAAGGTACTAATATATTTATGAACTGTAATGTATATTTCTGATACTTGATCCTGTAGGGAAATACTTTTTCTTTGCCCGTCTTGTAAAAATGTGCATGGAACAAGCAACAGCACAGAAAGCAGAAGCTCAATGTTCTGATATGCCTTAAAAGTCTTTTATTTTTTTGAAAAATGCTTAAATGTTTTGTTATGTTTTTTGTTTTTTTTAATTTTGTACCTAGTCAGTAGGCCTTAGTTTTCGTTAAACTTTTATCATATCTTCATATTCTGAAGCACTTCTCCAAGATTTTCTGACTGTTTACTCGTGACAAGACCTTTATAGTCAAAAAAAGAGTACTTCATTCTGATACACCTAAAAGAGACTTTGAAAAGACATAATATGAATGGCTTATTTCTGGATTTGCTGGATGTTGTTTGTTTGTCTGTAGGTGTCGGACCGCAGGGTAATAGACACGACAGATGCAGAGAGACGAGCAGTGCGCCCAGCAGGACTGCAGGAGGCCATCGACAGTTTAGTGAAAAAGTACAGACAGGCCCGTTCCTTTGTGAGACCCTCCGGTACAGAGGACGTGGTGAGAGTTTACGCCGAGGCAGAAACACAGGTGAGAAATCTTGATCGGGTCTTAATCTGCAAAAATGCTTGTGAATGGGAGAGTATAATAATAATTCTCTTGCTCTCCACACTCTTATTTGTGTTTTAGGAGAGCGCTGATGCCCTTGCACATGAAGTCAGCCTTGTAGTATATCGCCTTGCGGGGGGAGTGGGAGATGAACCTAAACCATTGCACTAGAAATATATTCATATAAACAATAAGAATCATGTCTCAGCTGGTTTGTTTTTAAGTGCAATCCTCACTTGTAATTTATCAACATTGCAAAATTATTTGATCCTGTTAATTCTACTTGGTACATAATCCTGTTCAATTTCTTTGTATTTGTTATTGTAATGATATGGGACACACACAGGGAGACGATCAAGGTTTCTAATGCTACTCTTGGCTTGTTATTGTATTGCAATTAGGCTGCCATGGGTTTATGTGTAATATAAATAACCAACTGTACTGTATATATCATAATTAAAATGTCAGTGTCTCCACAAACACAATGAAATGGTTTTAATTATAGTTTCAATTCACTTTTGATTAGTTGATGTAAGTTCGCAGTAACTGGAATATTTTTTAACTATGACCATCTGTTATTTTTCTGCTTTTAAACAGTGAAATCATATGTTTACATGAGGAAATTCTAACATGTTTACCTCCTTGTTGGTTGGTTGGAAAGACTATGCAGCTTTAGTTTGATTAAATAAAAACAGTGAAAATGATGTGCGTGTCTAATTTCCAGTTTTAGAGTTTAGTAACACTGCTGACTTCCCACATCCTCTAAATAAAATGAAAACCAAATCTCTGTTTGCTTCCTGTTTATTTAGTTGCTTTCATAGCTTGTGACACACAGGAGGGTTAAATGAGCCGAAAAGGAAAGAGAAGCTGACAGAGAGTTAGGAGCAGGCAGAGCAGAGTGACAGGACACAGAATAAAGTCTCCATGGAGGGTAAATACAATGTTCGAAATGAGCGCATGCAGTTTGTTTTGTTTTTTTTACCACTTCTGAATTCAAGGGTTTTCAGTGCAGCAGTGGAAAATGTCTGACTAACTTGACATGAAACATTGATATATCAGTCAGCAATGGTTGCACAGTAAGATTTGGGACAAGTAAATGGTTCATTCTTCATCAGTGTTGTCAGCTGCTCCAGAAATGGTAATGGTGCGCTCCTGTGTGTCGCTCTCGTAAGTGTCTCCATCTGTCTTAACTGTTCTGGGGAAAAAAAGAGCATTAGGTAAAAGAATAATAGGAAAGATTGCCGTTTTGTTTGGCAGACATTTTGTGCCAAATTCCCTTTCTACCTGATGAGGACAGTCTTCCTCTCAGTCATCTTAGTGGCTTGTTCCTCTAAGCTACCGTCTGTCTGTGTGTCTGATGAGGCAACCTCCACTCGTCTACCACCTGGAGCCTTCTCAACCCTTCCACTGCTTGTGCCCCTGGAGGATTCCTCTAGCTTTGAAGTCGGTGCAGGGGCAGGACTATCAGAAGCTAATGTTGAGACAACGTGCACGCTAGAAGTGAGATGGAGACCCCCAATCAGGGACATGTTACGTACCAGGCCAGTCAGACGGCTGTCTTCTCCTTCGATCAGCTTCCTGCCAAATAAACAGAGGGAAGTCAAGTTACAAAAATGAATATGGAGATCACTCCATTGTGTATTTTATACTAAACATTTAACAGGAAATGGCATCGTGATCAACTTAGATACACTATAGGTTTTCTTCACCTGTAGGTGGTGATCTCAATCTCCAGAGCCATCTTGACATTCAGTAGGTCCTGATATTCACGCACCAGCAAAGCGATCTTCTCTTTGGTCACCCTCAGATCCAGCTCAATGGCCTCTATACGATCCTGTTGAAGTAGAACACAACTAAATATGTTTATTTTGCATGAATAAAATGTTCAGAACATGTCTTTACATTCATTATGAGCTAAAATGAAAAGTGAAAAGCTTTTATCAATATACTGTAAATAAATATAATTCCATATCCTACCTGTAAGTCCCCTTCCTCCTTCTTGTATTTCTCCACTGCATCATGGATCTGAGCCTCCAAATACTCATTCCTCATCTTCACTGTCTCCAATTCACGTTCCTTGTTAAGAATCTAAACACACCCATATACACATAGCTTTTTGTGGCTAAGAAGTTACAGCACAACACAACAAGAGATAAAATATACGTACGTCTTTCTTATAGCCTGCAATTTCCTCTCTCAGACTTTGCACACTTTGAATATGTTTGGTGGAGGCATTGCTCAAGTCCTGGAACTTTGATTTGTACCAAATGTCCATTTCCTAAAGAAACACAAACAGATCTAGAGTGTACATGCTGTTTGTAGTCACAGATGTGTTGAAATCAGCAATGATCAGAGTATTTTAAAGCACCATACCTCTAGGTTTTTGGCAGCAATGCTGTCATACTGAGACTGTATCTGTCTGAGAGCAGAGGAGAGATCCGGGAGGCCAAAGGTCAAGTCCACTTTAGACGTTGCTGAATAGAGCTGCTGCATCAGCTCCTCAATTTCCTTTCAGTATACAGACACACGTTGGTAAGTAAGTGTCACTCTGCACCACAAGTTACTTATAACTTCTCTCTTGTAAGCTTCCTATGAGCGATTCTGCTCCATTGATAATTACCAAGTCTATGATGTTACTCATTTTACTCACACACACACACACACACACACACACACACACACACACACACACACACACATACCTCCTTGTGAACTCTCTGCAGGAAGGTCAGCTCAGTCTCCAGGTTTTCCAGCTGCTTCTCCAGAGCAATGCGGACTGATGTTGCTTTATCCACATCCTGGGACATGATGATTGGATGGTTAGGTGAAATAAAAGCTTGAATTCTTGCTAAATTCTTATTTGGAAAAAAAGGTAGCCTTGTCTCACCGGACGTAGATGCTCAATGTTGTGCTCCGTCTTTTTCCTGGCCTCCACAGCCTCATCATGTTTGGCCTTGAGTGTGTTAAACTGGCCCAGCATCGCCTCTTTGGCTGCCAAAGACATGTCCTGTGCAGATAATCGAGGGGAAAGAAGCACTAAGATTGGACAAACACCTGGAATCTACACTAATCACAACAACCCATGATCACATTTTGCACTTATGGGATAAAGCCCCTCTCACCCTCTGGATTCTCATCTGCTCGGCTTCACTATTGAGGTCTCTCAACTGAGACTCATACAGCTGCCTGAGGACTGATGATCTGTCTTGGCGGCCCTTCAGGGCCTCAATCTCAGCTTCCAGTAGCTTGTTTTTTGACTCCAGTGTTCGCACCTATAATAAGGGAAACAGGAGGTGCAGATCGAGTAAAGAACACTGACATTTATGGCTTTATTTATAATACTTGATTTGTGAATATTGTCTTTAATTCAGTGTTAAGTGTTTGTGTATCTGAGATGGTGTGTTTGGCTTTAAATAAGTGAGACATGACAAAGACAGAGCCTCACCTTTTCAATATAGGCTGCCAGGCGGTCATTGAGGGCCACCATCTCCTGCCTCTCATTGGTTCGAGTCATCATAAAAGCTTGGTTCTCTGCTGCAGCGGCATCCAGGTCCAGTTTTGGCCCAAGTCCCATGGACATACCAAAGCACAGCGCTCCCATACTGCTGTAGAAGGGACCAGAGAGGAGTACAACCACCGTTTTTCTCTCTGAATGTGATTCTTCAAATTAACTGTTTTGATATGAAAGCTGCTTATTCATGCACTTGCAAACATTAATTGTGCTCAGTGCAATAAACCTTAACACTTCACCTTTCAAGGTTTTCTTGTTTAACATCCTGCAGTCTGTTACCTTTCTGTAATTTCTCATTAAAGCTGGAGCCTATTTAAAGGTAACAATTTCAAGACAACACTCAAATCAGCACAAACGTCATCACAAAATATGAATGTCCTATAGGTTCAAAGGTAGGTGACCTACCCGGTCATGCGAGATGAGGCCCTGCGCCCCATCGTGGCACCACTTCGAGTGAAACTGGCCGACCGGTGGCGGGTCTCCCTGCAGGTGGGAGAGGGACTGGACACCCGGAGCTCGTAGGAAGAGGGGGTGGCCAAGGCGTCCTCGAAATGACGACGGTACGAGGACATCCTCTCTGGACTGTGGCTCATGTTGACTTTTCCAGCAAGTGCTGCAACTTTAACCGGAGACTGGAAACGGGTCACTCACGCCTTCAGCCTGCGGTGGGGTCTTTATATCATCCTCAGCACCACACAGGAATGTTGGAGCTTCCCAACACCAAGGTGACTGTCCCCCCAAATATCTATCACTGTCACGTCAAGACATTTACTCATTATAGGTAGAGTATTTACTCATTAAAGACTTAAATGTGTTATTGTTAAATTCAACTTTAGACTAACCTACACAATGTAATGTAGTATATTGTATTTACTCACAGTAACTGACCTACGACTGTATATAAAATTATAATAGTGTTTTGCTAATAATTTTATGACTTATTTCAATATGTCAGTTTACCCCACTCACCGCCCCATCATTTATCATTTTGTCCGTCTGTTAAGCATATTTGATAGTTTTCCAATTGAAGTTATAAAAACACGTATTTTAATAAGAAAAATCAATCAAATCAAATCAATCACTTGCTTTGAAGGTGGAACTGAAATACCGGAACCATTCCACTGACTTTTTGGTTATTTTCCGGACGACTTTTCATGTTACACCAGTGTCTGGTCTGCCGAACTACTTTACTGCCATAATCACTTCTTTGTAGGAAAAAATATAATTTTAAAGACTTCTTCGCTGACCTAACTACTACAACATGGCGGGAAACTTCTGGCAAAGTTCTCATTAGTAGGTTTTTACTAAAATCTTGACATGTTACGTATTTATTTTGTAAATCGCCGTCTTTGTTGTGGGGCCTAGATGTGTCTGTGCAGAATCGTACCGCAGCGCTAGCAGTCTCTCCTGAACTCTTTTACTGTTTACAAATTGATATACACAAACAGAAAAAAGCGCATTTGAAAACAATGGTCGTTGTAAAAACCTTAATTTAATTAGTCTAGCAAATTTTTACCATTGCAATGCTCCGCGACAAGACTGTTTTGGTTAGCACAGTGGTGCACATAGTAATAATTTTGTGCTATCCGCTTGCTAGGCTGCTTAACATTACAGTTTGACAACCTAGTACTGATGTGATTTATTGAAATAATATATGATTATTGTATGTTTCAAAGTCTGCAGTGGGTCCTGGACAAGCAGGACTTAATAAAAGAGCGCCAGAAGGACTTGAAGTTTCTTACAGAAGAGGAGTACTGGAAGCTACAGATCTTCTTCGCCAATGGTATTTACAGTAGAAAACGTTATGATACTTTACTGTCTTTTGCATAAATGGGCCATGAAATGTTATCTGATCTTCATCAAATTGACCCAATAGCTGAGAAACACAAACAGTCATGATCTATCATGACGGATCACACACACGAAACATACACAGTCATGGTGGACAAAGTAATGACAACACCAGGCTTCTGATGTCAGTAAATGTCAGCTGGAGACGGGTGTTTGCAAACTTCCTGTCAATGAAATGAGAATAGAGGTGTAGCTTAGCACTACCTTCGCTTATAAAAACATTATCAGTGTGCTGTTCAAAAGCAGCATTAGCTGATGGTATGTCTTAAAAAAGAGATCTCAGAAGATCAAGAGTTGTTGATTTGCATGTAGCTGGAAAGTGTTACAGTGTAATCTCAAAGAGTTTAGATATCCATCAGCCCACAGTTGTAAATGGAGATGATTGGTATCCAGCCAATCTCACTCCAAAGGTGTAATACCGAATGCGGTGAAAAAAGCCCGAGTTTAACAGCTAAGACTTTCGTTGGATTCACTGAAGCTGGTTGACATCTCTGTTCATGAGTCAACCAAATGTAAAGGCTTGTAATCAATGACAGGATAACCACAGAGGAAGCCACTGCTCTCCAAACAAGACATTGCAGCATGTCTGAGTTTTCCAAAGACCACCTGTTACTCCACGATACTGAGGAATGTCTTGAAACCATCAATCCAACAATGAAGTATGTTGGAGGCAGCTTCATGATGTGACATGTTTAATAAAGACATGAAACATCCTTACTGTTTGTGTTTCATGAGCATAGTAAACAAAGTGTGTTTGATGTTTGTGACTTTGGTGAAGATCAGATCACATTCCATGACAAATGTATGCAGAAAACCAGGAAATTGCCAAAGATGCTATTACTTTTTCAGCTGACTGCAGTTATGTCACAGTATTTTCTGACCTGAGTCCTGTGTTTAAATACCTATTAACTCTTTATGTATTAATACAATATACAGAATTGATCATGACATTTTTCTCCGTCTCTCTCAGTGATCCAGGCTTTAGGAGAACACCTGAAGCTGCGACAGCAGGTCATTGCTACTGCAACTGTATACTTCAAACGTTTCTATGCCAGGTAAGTAAAGGGGGAAAGCTCCGGTGTTGCAATTTAATATGTAATTCTCATTTAGCTCTAGTGTTAACTGCTTCTTGTTTGCAGGTATTCCTTGAAAAGTATAGACCCAGTGCTCATGGCTCCTACCTGTGTTTTCCTGGCTTCCAAAGTTGAGGTATGAATGTTTCAGTGATGCCAGTAAGACATTAGTTTAACTTTGCCCAAACATTAATGTCCTAATGTCTCTTTCAGGAATTTGGAGTGGTATCTAATACCAGGCTGATATCTGCAGCAACATCTGTGTGTGAGTTACAGTTTTCAGTATGTATAATAAGATATATATTAGTGGTGGGCCGTTATTGGCGTTAACGTGAGACTCTTATCGGGCGATAAAAAAAATATCGCCGTTAATCTAT
>JAUYWH010000016.1:7800315-7891702 GCA_034779795.1 Ctenopoma multispine
TATATATAGGTGCAAATAACCCCCCCCCCCCCCCCCCCCATAAATATTGTAAATACTGTAGGCGCTTTTCCTTTAAAATCCATTTTGGGTCCCAGTGACTAGATTGTCAAACAGTCTTGATGAATCCCCACTCTGCTAGGGATCAGTAGGAGTGTGTATCTGTCCACACAACAGGGATATTACAGCAGTGCCTGCTGCCCATATTTACTGTACATACATTAGTGCAGTTAAATTGTATGGAAATAATGAATGGTGAACTGCAATCTTCTATAAGCACTTTGGAAATATTTTCTGTCTTACTGAGACAATTATTTTGCCAAAACAAAACATATTTCCTTCCCCACATTAGAAGCATAATATGACAATATTTGTCAATAGGTTCCTGTTTAGATTGTCAGTGAGGAGAGTAGCTTTAGGTCAAATAGACATTTTACATGTATTCAAGCATTTAGAGCGAGTCAAACAATCATGTAGAAAAAGATATATAGCGCGAATGAAAGTGCATGACTGGTACGTGCCAGTGAAAATGTTCCTTTACACATCATGTCGATACTTTTATCTACATCGTATCCGGCTCATTAAGTTTGATGTGTGCTGCAATTTATTTGTTGGTGCCTCTGGTCAGATCAGGCACACAGAGATGTTTTTTCTCTTTCAGTAGTCAGGTGTTTTAGACACATGTGCAGTGTTTCAAAAGGATGAATTGCTCAGTACAAGTTATGTAAGGCAATAAGAGAGCAGAAACTGATTCACTCGCTTTGGTTTTGATGCTGGGCTGTGTGTCGGTCATTCAGCAAATGTGCGTACCAACATATTGAGTTAAGACTACTTAGTATGGACAGAGGGGTGTACAGTGTGTATGCTTTTGTCTGTGCTGCACATGCATGACTCACCCTCTGTGTATGAATGATAAGACGCTGGTGAGGATTCGCAGCTGAACTCTTCCTCCCTAACACACACATTCACACTCGGAAACTTTCACGGTACAAAAGTGTTGTACCAGTGGTTTTTTTTTTTTTTTTTTTAGAAAACATGACAATAGTGATAGTATAGTGGTTATATTGATGGCACAGCCTGGACCAACTTAAAACAATAAGCTCATTCACAGAGGATTGTGAATAGAACCATACCAGTGGTCTAGTTTGGAGAGTAGATGTCTATGGACGGCACTGAACCTCCCAGTGCCTTCCTCCTGTTAGAATATCTGTCTAAATATGTAGTGAAAACATCATCTGGAGGAGTTTTTCAATTCAGATGCCATCTGGTTGCTCATTCTAGGGAGGTTGTAGTCTTGAGGCAGCCTGCTCCTCCACAATCTGATAAACAAAACCTCCAGATTACATCATATGGAGTTTTTTAGCTAGAAGCACAGAGATATGTTATTATAGGGAGGATGTGTAGAAGTTTAATACTATTCAAATACTCCCCAAACTAGAACCATAATAAGCAAGTTGAAAATCTGGGAAGTTGCCTGTTAATTAGCTTAAAAGATATGCCTGATGGTTTTCTATACTTTCTTCAAAACATTACATATAGAAACTAAAATCAACATTGGATTGTGTTTACTTACCAGGAAGCTCCTGAATTCCGTGATGTAGCTAATTGATAAGTGCTGTACACCTCAATTGTTATTCAAAAACTACTAATTAGAACATAAAAATATGTTAATATATATTATTATGTTGTTAAATATTATTTTCTATAGAAAACCACCAGCCTTATCCTTTGAATTATTGGTCACTCACTAGACAGGGAAGTAAATCTGTGCATCTTTGTGAAATATTTAGACCTAGATGTTTAATGACTGGCAAAGAGATCTAAGAGATTTTCTTTATTTTCTCTCTATATTTCAGTTAACAGTCACCATTGTACACCACGCTGTTAAAAGGCTAACAATAAGTTACCAAACCTATTCGCTTTAGATTGTCCACCTGAGAGCACTGACTTCTTTTTCACCTGTAAAATGACCCTCAGTGAACAGACTGGCTGCAATCCCTTGATCAAATGAAAGGGTCGTAATAGCAAATATAATAAATTCATTTTAGTCAGTATGTTGTTTACATACTTTTAAACTCTTAAATATTGACAAATCCAGCATCTGTCAGATTTTTAGTTCACAGAAATTCAATTTATATGACAATACGTAGCATTAATATGTAGCAGCATAGGAAGAAGGTGATGTCTTTAATGGACTCTAGCACTTAACAACCTGCTTTAAAATTTAATGACATCAAAAATCACTATTTGTTTTGGCGTGGCTCCCTCTGTACATTCTGGTTTATCTGCTTAACAAAATAATGCAAGAAATAAATCCATAGTTTTGGCTTCGGTTCAACATTTGAACACAGACTTTAAGAAGGTGAGAACAGACACAGTTACAGTGAAGTCTGTATGTACTCTGCTGCAGATGAATTTCTATAATAATATGGACTGAAACTGGTCATTTTTGTCTTAAAACTCCTTACCTGCATGTTCTTGCCTTCTTTCATCAATATTTAAATATAAGATTTAGCCTTATGAAACTAAACAGTTTACTTTATACCAGTGCAGCATGTGACTTACGGTTTATGTCATGTTTATTTATTTATTATCTATTTTTTTTATGTTATTAATATTTATTGATAATGATGGTGGATGTGCTTGAATTTAGGAAACAATTGTATTGTTGATTATTTTTCAAATTGACTTCTTATGTTTACATACAGCTATTTTATTGATCTTTGTATAAGTGCAATATGACGGACTTCTGTTAATGTCTAACACTGAACAAAATGAGTATTTTCATGTTGCCAGTCATTGTCATAATTGCATGTATGTCCATGTTTTGAGATGTCATTTAGTAAATGTTCGAAATCATATAATACTATCTCTGTCATTGTGCTAAAAATATTTCAGTCCCTCATCGTCTGCAAACTATGAAAAAATAACTTTGCAGAGCTCCACGCTCAGGTGAAAAAAACGTGATATGGAAATAAAATACAAACTAAGCATTAGATCTCAGATCATTAGGTTGAGGTCAGGCATCCTGCTGATCAGTGTCTCACCTATTACAGGAAAAATTGCAAAAGTCCTTTGAGATAAGCATCCGTGGGCAACTTCATCTGTCTCGGTGTTCCTCAGCAGATAAAGGTCAGAGGCTGGGGTTCAGTCCTGTCGCGTGTGTCCCTTTCCCATCATGATTTCTGCTCGTAGCCTGTAGAAGTCATATTGCATTGTCTCTTGTTCTCATGTGTGCTGAAATACTTGTAGTATCTCATCAAACTGTAAATAAGAGACCTGGAAAAAAAACAAAACGTTAAAACGCGAACATGTTCTAAACAAAAATGCTCTGTGAAATGATTCTTATGAATGTATCATACCTAGAGATATAAAAGGTGTGTGACAAATGGATTACTCATAATGTTTCGTTAAATATAGCTGTGGTATTTTCTTCTTGTTTCGTTATAGTTGGCATCAGTTTACCTGAGGAAAAACGGTAAATGGTTTGCAAAAACTGCTCTGTATCCATGCTGGAGGTGGGTATACTCTGGCATATATCTGTCTCATAATCCCTCTCCCTCTGTGCTTGCTACCATATGACAATACTAAGCCCACCCAACAATGCAGAAGGATTAGCTCTCTGCCCTTTTCTTTGTGCTCGTGCTGAAGCTCTGGAGAAGCAGAGAGAAAAAGGAGGGCAGAGAAATAGAAAAGGCAAGTCATGGGAGCACCACTGTGGAGATGGGACATGGGTTTGGTTGAGAAAAAGGGCATGAAAAGGGAAAGAGGCAAACAGTTGTGGGGAGATGAATGATATTTGATGACTTTGGCTCACTGCATTTCAGCGACCATTGTGCTAAATCCCTGGGAGACCCTATCCACACAAGCCAGAGGAGGCAATTCAGGACTGACAATGACACCAGAGTATAAACCACCTCTGGTGAGTCAGAGATGGCATAAAGTGTCAGAGGTTGCAGCTGTGTGTGTGCGTGTGGGGCTGTGTATGCATGCATGGTGTGTAAGGTGGGACGTGTGCAGAGATGGCAGGATGTGCCTCTGTGTGTGCGTGTAAAAATATGAATAATGCAGAGGATGCCTGTAGGAGCGTGAGGGCTGGGAGGAGGGCAGATGGTCGCCTGCTGATAGGACAGAATCCAGGCAACAGGGTCCTCCAGAGAGCTGGGTTTGGACTCGGCGTAACACACACACAAACAGGCTAATGCACATACACCCATGTCACGCAATTCTTTCCTTCATTCTTCTCTTTTTTTTCTTTGTCAGGTCACAAAATTCTGCTATATATTTTTTAAAAAGGCCTCAATATCGAACCTGTTGAGAAACCTGTCAAAGAAAGTTGAAGTTTGGCATTTCCACAGTAATTTCCGGTTGTTTAGGCTGAAAAATAAAATTAATTAATCATTTTTTGTACATTTAATAATTTGTAATTAGAATTACATAAATAAAGTTGACCTGTCTTGATTTATTGAGAATCAGGCATGAATCAGAAGTTGTTATAAGCAATGTCATAGCTAGGATTTTAAAACGTATACTGACATTTTAAATAATATTTTCAGCCAGTTTTTGTCATTTAGTTATTAAGTTAAATACGTTATTTCAAGTGATTTCTTAAAAAAAGAAAAGAAGAAAAAGCAATTTTTTCAGCGTTTTCAAATTTAACACAATTTTGCACTTTTGTCTCTATGTTTCTTTAATGAGGAATCATTCTTTCCAGGAAACCCTTAAAAAAACAATAGGAGATGATGGACCTGTAAAATAAAGCATGTCTCTGTGCGTCTCCCTATGCTGCTAGTAATAATAAAACTGGTGATACTGGTGGAGAAATAGACGATCTTATGATAAAATAATAAGTCTTGAGTGTATGGCCTAAAGGAGTGTATGGTTATACCTCTGAAATTAAACTCTCGATAATTTTCCTATAATTCTGCCATAATTGCATAAAACAATGGTACAACTGTGGTTTGATTATTACTACTAAAATCAATTAAATCTCCGATTACAACACTCTTTCACACACTTTTCACCCTCAATTCACCCCAAACCTGGAACATCCACCAGGTGGCATCAGCCGCTGTTTCTCCTTCGGGCCACTGATCAGCCCAGTGTAATAAAAAACATTAACCACAAGGTGAAGGACAAGATGTGGTGAAGAATAAAAAAAAACTCGGTTCTAACAAGTGAAATCTGACGCAACAAAAAAACTCTAAAACGTCTGAAACATGGATGAGGTTCAGTGTTACTTTGAAACTTTGATTATTTTTACTCATTTGTTTCACACAACGTTTCATTTAATTTCAAAAAAAATATTTCTGATTATTTCAAAATAATATAATTTCATGATAAAAGTAACAGGCCGGAGTCTAGTTTAGATTTCATCAGCTTCTGACCTGCATCTGTAAAGACCCACTCCTGTGGTAGCCACCGTTTACACACAGGCCTGCCTTGTAAAAACTTTTAATATTTATTATGAAAATAAAATTTTTTTTATTTTTGTATTATTCAATTGGTGTATTTCAGTATGGTTTCAGTCACTGATCTTCATCTATAGTTCTCTGTTCACAGCAGCATCAGTGCACATCAGCGGTAGTAAACACATCACCCAAACAGCTGAAGAACAATTTTAAGCAACCGAGACGGATTGATGAAATCCATAATTATAATGCAAAGCCGCGCAAAAGAAGGAAAAAAAAAGTTGCCAGAGCTTCGACATTTTCCAGATGCTTAAAAAACATGCAAAGACTGCAGTGTCGTAGAAAACAAATACGATTTAATGACAAAAAGCATGTAGAAATTGTGCAATCGTTGATTTCTTTTTCTTCTTCTGGATCACAGATTTCAGGTCGATGCTATTTTGTTTTGGTTTTGTTGATTTTTTTTTTTTCCACCACAGAAACTCAAATTCAGCTGAAGGATTAGAATTACAACAGGAGCTTTGGACTACAGAGCTACTGGGCCTCATTCAAATTAATGCGTATTGTTATGTAATAAACCTTTGAATAAAAGAAAATGCTGTGTTACATTTTTGATTGATTGGCAATAAAATAAATTACAAAAGGGAGTGGTGTGTTTCGTTATTTGCGACAAGTAACTGGAATTAATACATTCAGAATGTGTTCATCTGAAATTCACATCATGGTCCTGTTATTATTTTTTTCTGCGGGCAGTTTCTTCAGATGGATTTGAGTTTCTAAATTTCTATATTTTCTGTAGATTTAAGTCAGAGAATTTAAAAATAAAATCTCCAACTGCTTGTGGATTTCCCCACATAACCTCCCACTGTCAGATCAGGTTATTAATCACAGGATTTAAGTGGCACAAGAACACGTTTCTGTGTTTGTGCTTTGGCACAGACTGACAGAGAAAAACTGAACAAACATACAAACAAACAAACAAACGATGCCATACAAAAACGAATGGAGATACATCCCACAGAGTGAATGAAGGAGTCGTACAGTAGTAGTGTAGCCAGTACGGCCAGAGCTGGTACCAGGATATATTCAGGTTTTTTTTTTGTTTGTTTAGAGTTTTTGTTTTTTTCTTATTTTTTGGAAAGGAAGGCAAGTGGGCTGGATTGCTTTGAGTGCTCCAACCTGACAGTCTCGGTCTTTCTCGTCACAGCATTTTGGAAAAGTACAGAATTAACAAACAACAAAAACACATTGTAAACAGGCGGACAGAAATGTCTGCACAGAAAGAAAAAGCAAGTCAAACAATCCCCAGTCTAACATCATCATCATCATTGTTATTATTATTATTATTAACTACTTAAATTCTCAATATAATAAATTTTAAATTTTAAAATGTAAGTAGGCTAACTTATGAATAATAATAATAATAATAATAATAATAATAATAATAATAATAATAATTAACGCCGTTGGCTGGTATTGACTTTAATTCTGATCACTGTATAGCAGGTGTCTGCCATTTCAGCCCTCTCTTGTCACAAGCTGCGAAGAACCCCTGTTGCTTTTGTTATGATGGAAAGATGGCGTTTATTTACCCACACTGACTGCGACTTATCATTATACCCGAAGCTTGTTTTTATGTTTTCTCCCTGCAGACACCTCGTGTCCACATCACACTCTGCCTTGTCTTTAATGACACATTACATAATAACACCCTGGCGCCTTGGTTGAAGATATAGAAAAGCATTTCGTATCAATGTCGCTGTTTTTGGTTAGCACACACCAGCCGTATCCCAACATGCTTGGCAGTTCCGCGGCACGAAAGCTTTTCATGAAGCTCTCTGCTATGCGTATTTTTAGTGCTTGGGTGCCACTGTATATCCCCACTGTGTGTGTCCGTGGGTCCAACATTTAAACTGGCTGAGGTCCAGTTCCGAGCGGTCCAGCACAGACAATCAAACAAATAAGGAGGAATTAAACCTTCTTAAGTGGTCTGTGTTGTGAATAACGCACTGGGGTCACTGCACAGGAGTCTGTCCTCCATGGTGAGGTGGGGTGTCCCCGTACATGTCCTCTCCTCCTGATATCTGTCCTCCAGCGGGTGTCATCCTCTTCTCCTTCTGCCGCCGGTTGCAAAACCAAACCCTCACCACCTCCTTCTCCAGCTGCAGGCTGTCCGCTAGAGAGTTGATCTCTGCTGCTCCTGGTTTTGGACATTTGAGAAAATGGCTCTCCAGAGCCCCTTTGACGCCCACCTCGATGGAGGTCCTCTTTTTTCTTTTCCTTCCCTGTGCCGCGATTTTATCCAGGCTAGTGGGGCTCCCCGAGGTGGAGTCCGCCTCCTCCAGCCACTTGTTCAACAAAGGCTTGAGTTTACACATGTTTTTGAAGCTGAGTTGAAGCGCCTCGAACCTGCAAATGGTGGTCTGAGAAAAGACGTTTCCATACAGCGTCCCAAGAGCCAGTCCCACATCCGCCTGAGTGAAGCCCAGCTTGATACGTCGCTGTTTAAACTGCTTGGCGAACTGCTCCAACTCGTCGGAGGTCGGTGTGTCCTCGTCTGACTGGTCCTGATGGCTCCCGTGTTGGTGATGGTGTGAGAGAGTCTGCTGGTGGGCCCCAGGTCCCCCTCCATGTTCACTGAGGTGCGGGCTGTGGCTGTGGTGGTCCTCATCCCGCAGGGGGTGGTGGCGCATTCCCCCTTGCTCTCCCCCCGGCATCAGACCGAATCCGGACTGAGAATACACCAGGCTCTGGCCCTCAGATGTCGCCATACCGGGGATGTGCGTGGTGGCTGTGCTGGTTCGCCATGCTCTGGCGTCGTGATGCGCCTGTTGGTGCGCTAGGTGAGGGTGTCGCTGTTGCTGCTGCTGCTGCTGCTGCTGCAGAGTGCTGGAGTTCTGCAATTCCTCTCGGTCACTGTCGTGCAGAACAGGCTTTACGTCCTGTTCTCCAAGGGGACTGGATGGCCAAGGCGCCCCACTGTCTCCGTGAGACAGCGCCGTTATCCACTGGTGCGCGTGGCTGAGCGGATGTCCACCGCCCGGTAACGTGCTATAGTCGTTCTGGAGCAGGGTGTGCGCGTCCCTGTACGCTGCCGCCTGCTGCATGCTCCCGGACTCCGAGTGCGGCGGCGGCGCGCTGCTGGGGGAGGTGAGGACGCTGTAGTGGTTGGACGTTGCGGTCGCCATAACTATCGGTGCCAGAGTGATAGCTGGAGTTAAAAGGAGGCTGTCTTTGACAGTAACTCTTTTGCGCCACGGGGCAGCTAGGCGTCTCTCTCCAGAATCTCCCGGGCGCTGTGCCAAGGGGACGCAGAGGCGCGCACCTGTGGTCCGCCTCGCTCCGCTCTTTATTGGCCAAGAACGGTTGACAGATGTGGTTACCCCTGACAGCACCCCGCTCATTGGTCACGGGAGATTGTACAGAAACCCCAGTCAGTTTGCCCAACAATACTAGTAGTCCTGCAGCACGCTGGAGTGCAAAGTGGAGAGAGAAATCGGGGTGCTGAGTGTAAACATGAAAGACTGAAGAAGCTCGGTTATTATTTTTATATCTGAAAGTAGATTATTGACCTTGATCTGCGTCAGGGGGTCACATTTATTGGTTTGGTGCGTCAAAATTGTGCGTAAAAGTTGTATAGTAGATAAACCAAATTCGAACATTTAAACCACATAAACGTGGTCACTACATCATTTCTGTGCCCATCATGAACAGAACTTTTCTCAACCAAAGTCTCATATGTCCTGAACGTTATTTTCATCCACCGTTCGCACATGTGAAGCAGAATATTAGCGCCATGATGCAGGGAGCAGTGATCATGGGAGAAACTTCCAGCTGCCTCTCTGCCCCCAGGACGCAGTCCAGAGCGAGGGGCTGCGTGCTTCCAGGGCCTCTGCCCCGTTGCCATGGCGAACGCGGTGAATGGAACAACAACGCCCACGTCACAGCTGCGGTTCGCTCCTTCTCCTCGTTCCGTTCCAAAGGACTCTTTGGGGCCGCGCGCTCTGCCGTCGGGACAAATAATGGGGGGCGAGCGGAGAGGGCAGCTCGGGGCCAAATACAGGAGGCTGCAAGAATGGGTCCTTCAGGCTGCTCCGCTCTTCCACCTGCTTGTTGTGTAAACTTTGAGATGGATGCACCAACAGTGGCACGCGATGCTCGGTTTTCCAGACTTCCAACAAACAAAATCAGGTCTTGAATTTTAAAATTTCAATGAGATAAAAAAGATCTATTCTGTTCAGTTCACAAAAAGATGCAATAGCAAGAACTCCAAAAATGTCTGCCTCGCTGCATCACGACGATGGGAAGTTACACTGTCGTTAATTCTAATCTGGAGTATTTGTGTTTTGTATTTTTGGATTAATTAATACTATACCTGAAAAATTTCAAAGAGAAATATTTTGCCATTTACTTCACTGCATTTATTTGGCAGCTTATAATAATTAATTTCTTCTTTCTTGGTAGATCCTGCCTACCTTCCCTACATACAGAAGAGGATTAGGGCCACCATAACTCAAATAATATTTTTATATTATTAAAAATAAAAAAATTTCTACTACCTTTACTAAACAGAGGCCCATAGGTGTTCACTCAGAGTCTCATCCTACGATAAGGTTGTAACCATCTGCTGGCACTGTTGGTAGGAAATAACAGTGGAGTTGGTGAGTGAAAATTCATCAAAGCACAATCTTTTGGTCCTATCTTTGTGAATGCAATAATATTGAAATTAAACTAATCCTCATTCTGCTGAGCCCCCCTGAAACCCTTTTAGACCCCTGGGGGGGTCCCTGGACCTACTTTGGCAACTACTGGTATTTAGGAGCTGTGATTTTATTGGTTCAAAGTGGGACACTGGCTGTTAAACATAACAGCTATTAAGAATTTAAAGGACAAAAAATATGCAAGTTTCACCTTCAAGCAGAGGTGCCTTGCGACATAATGGGTACCAATAGAAAAAAGAAAGTATTTACAGTGGTATGAATGCAATGACCATACTACACCAAAATGACCACATAGGAAGTGATTGGTTAACCAATAAATCTAATTAAGCTGAAGATGCATAGACATAAACTGATGAACATTGAACTGTAGAGATCGAAAGAACACCGGTTTATGATTAGAGTGTAATTCTGAGAATTACCAAATGTGTCGCCAGGGGCTCTGGCAAACCGTGTGTTGAGAGAAGCAAAACATATTACCCTAATAGACTAATATGCAAACTACTGGCTGCCCAATTACAGGACTTAATAACGCATAAACGATGCCAGTCTTGTTCTTACAAGACGGAGAGGTCACTGTTAATTCAGTCAAAGGGCCGGGTACGCTGTCAACACAGGCAGCAGTTCCACACACATACTGTCTCTGTTTCCCCGTCCCTCGTTCTGTATTCAAGAGTGAGAGTTAATGATGGAGAATCTGAGCGTTAAATTAACAGTAATTATATGGCCCCAGTGCTATAAAGATTCAATTTCTTCGCAAGTCTAATGGGCCTAAGTGTCCCTATGCGCCTGCAGAACTCTCTTTGAGATATTTATGATTGAAACCTGCACAGAAAGAACAAAAACAAACGCACACAGAAACACAAACACACAGAAACACCTACAGAATATATTCACTGCATATGTCACTTTTTGCATAATAAGATGAGAGACACGCAGCATTCAAACTGCATCCAAGGCCAAATCCAAATGTGAAAAGCCACTTTTTCACTCTTGTGTAAATAGTGACACACGCTCTCCCACATTAGTTTAAAAAAAAGAGTGGTTCAAGTGTGAGGCGAAGCCATTAATGTGGGGGAATGTAGTGAACCAGTACTCTGATTGCTTTCACTTTCTCTAGACCAGTGTATGACCAGCCCATGTCCCTCCCCCTGTGGGAACCCTCACGTAGGGGTAACTAGGGCAGGGGGGCTTCTTTATGCTGCTGGACACAGGGAGATAATGGCCATTCCTCCACAGCTGGCCTACACAATCAAAGCGAGAGGGGGCTCAGAGGATTCCAGCTTTAACCAGGCCATTGTCTGGGCTAATTACATCTGAATGCAAGACCCCAAGAACCCACCTCCCCCCCTCAGCAAAACCTGCACAGAATACCCCAAACAACTCTTCAGGGATAAGGGAGAGTGCACAGACACAGGGCGCGCACAGAAAAATATAAACCCTGGACTCCTTCATTACCCGTACCCATCCCCAGCAGGCTCTCATCAAAGTGTTGTGTGTCTTTCACACACTCACATGTGGCACTCAGCATTAGATCAGATCTCAGCTTGCTGCTCTCAGAAGAGATGAGGAGGTCTTAGAGGACTTACGTTGAATAGAAAACACACTGAAGAGCCTTTCCCTAGTGCACCGCCATAATCCCAATCTATACACTCCCTCTGAACCCCAACTGCCAGTGGTATCTTCTTCTGTAGCTTGAACTGTGTAGCCTCACATCAGTACAGTGCAATTAGGATGTGCTCTATCTTTTGATTTTGTAGTCAGACATTACGTATCTATTTTCTCACACTCGCTGATGCATTGATTTTTTCCACTGTGGTGTATTTGTTTATCTGTGTGCATGACAGAGAAAATGAACTGTGTGAGACAATTCATACTCAAAAAGGCTAAAATGTAAGTACGTTTTTTTATACTGATACGTGCAGGTGAAAACAATGTCATTGAATTTGAATATTTTATATCTTAAGCTACAGTGGCCCCTAGAGACAAAACACGTACAAATGTGAAAAGCACGTACAAAAAGAAAACACAATGCAAATCCCAAAATGCAGCAAGTAGAGAAACACATACAGGAAGAAAATACTGCAAGTGGAAGTAGTCCAGGATGCTGGGGGACGCAATGAGCTCGATTTACAAATAAAACATGTATAAAAACATGTCTAAAACATTGTTCAATGAAGCATAAAAGCACATGCATAGTCTGTTAGTTATTTTTGTATGTGCTTTCCTAATTGCTGCATTTGCTAATTGAGCAATTGTGGAAAGTATTACAAATTTGTATTATGATTTAACACATTTAGCTGTAAAGGCTGATGATATGTCAGTTGAAGGGGGAGTGAAGTAGTGAAGGAGCACAGATAGTTAGGGACAGCTGAAAATTTGGGGTGAAAACTAGTACGCGTTGGTTGCTGTGCAGCAGGTGATGATGACATTTCTTTTAACTTGAAGAGATAGATGTAAAACACCTACCTAACCAGACCCTTTCTCTTTTAACTTGTGTTTGAGTTAAGGTTTGTGTAGATATATGCACCATTTTCCCTGGTCACGTTTCACATTTTGTGTGTGTGTGTGTGTGTGTGTGTGTGTGTATGTGTGTGTGAAACATTGTCAGGGTTAGGAGGTCTCACTGGTGCTCAGTTTAGCATTGATTTATTCTCTTTCTCCAATTTATTTCCCCCTTACCTGATCTGCCTCTGGGAAGACAAATGGAGGAGAAACGCCAAGCACAGTAACCATCTCACACACACACACACACACACACACACACACACATGCACACACACACATGCACATAGTGATAAATGTTTTCACAAGCAGAAACATACTCATATTGATATTTATGCATAGGGTTAGCAAGCAAGAAGCACACATGCACACTCTTGTATGTCTCATGGTTGTGTAGGCAGGTGTATCAGTCAAAGACAGAACTGTCTCGAGAACAGCACTTGCACGCTGAATAATCACTGATGTAACTAGTGTGACTATTATAGTAGACAGTGTTTTCTTCCACCAGTGGGAGTGGATTTGCTAGTTACAACACGATATTGCGATTGCGGTTGTATTTGCATTCACAACATCGCCTTTTTCAGGAACATTTGTTCACTGTGCGGGTGTTCTCTGTTCTCAAGAAGCACACACTTACTTACTCAGATACCTCTAAAACTCAGGCTCTCAGCTTCTACCGCTACTGTGCCAAGACCAATCAGTGTGCTGGTCATTCTGCGGAACTATAAATTCACGACACTCCCAAAGTCCCAAGGCACCAGAGCTCCCATAAGCCTTCCCATGTTGTCCCATATACAGTAACTGTCTTGAGAGAACCCATAAAGACATAAAGGGACGCTCCTACCTCTAGGTGAGTGGTCATAATTCACTAGCAGGTATTTTTACTGTGACATTGCTGTCAAGGTGCACAGATTCATCTCATCTCCTGGTTTAAACTCCGGATAGGAGAAGCGTGAGTGCAGTCATATTTTCAGTCAGCTTGCTGTCACATCCTTCTCTAATAGTTTGGTGTTGAAGGAGGAGTATGTTGGAAGAGGAGTGTGTGGGCTTGTGGATCCACCTCATGTCATTTCTGCTTCAGGGTGTAATAACAAACATCTCCCTTTGCTTCCCAAGTAGAAAAAGAGTGCATCAGAAACAGGGCAACAAGAAATGGGAGGAGGGGCAGGTAGGTCGTTAAACCCACTTGAAAGCTCAGCGCCCTGATCGATAGTCTTGGGCCAAGCAGGGATTAAAATCGGGCTAAGTCTGTTCTAATCAATACTGATGGCTAACCCTGGGGTTAAAACACCAGTAAATCTCCATACATGTCCATACACAAGTCTGCACTATGGCCTACAGTACAGATAAATCTGCAGCTATCCATGCAAATGGACACACAATGGGTTACCGTGCGAGCGCAGTCGATATGAACGAGTGCCGTATAGGCCTTCAGCAGCGACATGTGTACTAGCATCTATGTGAATATACACTCAGTCTAGTTGAGAGATTGAGACAGTAAATTTAGACTCATCGATGGGGCTGAGCAGAGTGAGTAAAGCTCTCATAAATGTGTTTGAGAAGGTGAAAAATGTGCGTGAGAGAGTGTGAGAGAGAAACAAACAGCTATTTTTTTATGTAGCTATACACACAGCACAGCAATAATGGAAGAATGACTTATAGACGTACAGCTGACGTGCATGATTGACTATTTCACACCCTAATGGAAGACAGACGTTACTGTTTGTATTGATGTTACAAGAACAGGTCTGTCCATCAATTGCTGATACTGATCAATTTAGCTATGGACAGATAACAGCAAGGAAAATTGTTGTACTATTTTGATCAGCTAATTCTAACAGTGTAGAGATTTATGCCTGTTTCTTAAATGGTTATCTGTTTCCTGTAACCAGCAGGGACAGATTTCAGAGCACAATATGGTCTCCAGCCAAGGACTGAAGTAAAATTGATAAGTGTCTTGTTTGACACTTTTGGAAATACACTTATTTACCATCTTGTAGGTAAGTAGATGGGAAGATCGATAATGCTCATGTCTTTATGAATGAATAAATCCAGCACCCCATTAGCTTAGCACAAATAACAAAATCAACCTAACTGTATTTTTGAAGTAGAATAAAACATATTTTATTCTTGGTTCTATTTTGTTTTCTGGCAAGACATACAATACGATGCTAAATCAAAGTAAAAAAACTGAATTACTTTATTTGAAACAATGTATTTAGAAGAGGAAGGGTGAAACAAGTAGAAATGACTAAATACATTAAAGAAAAAACACGTAGGAATATCTCATTCTCATATCTCATTTGTTAAATATAAAAATCTAAATGTAAAACAATGTAAAAACAATTTCCCCAGTTCCAGTTGACTTTATGTTAAGCTAATGCTAGCTGTCTTTTTGTGCTATTTAAAAAAATTAAATAACTGAAACTGAATACGAAGTTTTTATTGTTTGCATTAGATTCGTTTAAAGGTGTCTCTGGTAATATTTGTGGTATATTTACTGTGCAAGACGGTTTTACGTAGTATATTATAGTATTATATACCCATCTCTTACATCAACAATATTTAAAATACATAAAACACTGATTGTTTTTGCTGGTGTTTTAATACAGGTGAGTTACATGCCAACACCTGAACCAGACACACAATGACGAAACCCTTGAAACCAGTTCTCCAAAACAGTGAGTACATTTCGTGCTTTTCACTCAGACGCCAATTCTAAATCACACTTGTTTCCAGAAAACTGCGCACAATTCACAGCGTTTGGCACAATCTTCACAACTGAAGTGTCTTGTGTTCATGTGGGCAGCATTGTCCTTCAAAACACTGCAGCGAAATGATCAATCGGCCACACTGATGACTCACAGGTGCAAACACTAGTTACTAAATTGGTCAATTACAAATCAGAGCGGTGGGGGTTGGGGGTTTGGGGGGTGGCGAAGGTGAGTTCTCTTGTTTTGAGATGAATAGATGAATAGATGGTAACGATTCAGAGAGACATGCGGCGTAGGGTAGTCAGGGTGAGCTGAGGAACAGGATGTGGGTGGCGAACAAGAGGGAAAAGAGTCTTGGATGAGCTCTAGGCCTCTCAAGTTAATCACAGTGTCACATTTCTTGAGATTAAATCTGTTGTTCCAATTATTTGTGGCCTACTGTGTGTTTTGCCATTTATACATCAGGGATATTTGTCATAATAATATGTTTTAATTTAGAATAACACATCATATAAATGTCTTTTTTAAAGCAAAACACATTTAGAAAATGTTAATGAGCATTTACTGTGCAGTGTGCTTACAGTGTCTTTGACATGCAGCCGTGTTTACTCTTTCCTTTCCCCAGAGACCCTCGAATGTATCTTCGCCATACTGTGTCCCCCATCTAACCACCAAGCTTGGGGGGCAAGACAGAGGAAGGTCCATTCAGTGGACGTCTTACGTTTGTGTCGTCTTTTTAAACACACTCTCAAACTCACATAGCCTCTCCAGTGTAAAATGGAACATATCACAGTAGGGCCAAGTGCAAAAGCTGGATATAAAGTAGGATACGTTTTCTTTTTTCACTTTTTTACATTATTCTGAGTTAAAGTAACATTTACAGATCATTCCACCTGTCACAGATTTCAGTAATCTTACAGAAGTATTCCTGGACTTCATGTACTCAAGATCAAAATGTGAGGTACGATGAGTACTCAGTGACAGTGGCAGTGTTAAGCTTGAGTTGAACCACAATTATGTAAAAAAATACTGTCCTAAAACTGAGCCAAGATGTATGTCCAGTCTCTTAAAAATAAGGGAGAGCTCTTGGGGAACAATAATGGCTGTTGTCGGTGTGGTAATCAAACTAATCTCTGTCTTGTTCTCTTACTTCTATATCCGACATAACACACAAATGGAGGCTCTGTCTTTATTATCAAGATTATTTTGTTCTACTAAATTAACTCTAATTTACTTAGTGGTAATGGTTTTCAGGGAACTGGATCAGCCAATATAGTCCCCCAGCATTTCTTACTCTAGTTACTACGGGATACAGATATGCAGAAATTCATTACAATGTCTCTCAGCATGTGGAATTTGTCTGAATCCTAATGAACAAACAAATTCACTTACGTTTTTACAGCAGTGTATGGATCACTTAATGGGACTTCTAGGGCCTCAATATTTCTCGTTTGACAGTCACAGCTAAGTTAAAAGCCACAAAATGACTAAAAGAGATGTAACAATGGCCAGAAATAGACACAAAACATACAGAAAGAGACAAACATAAATAATACAAAATCCCCACAAAAAGGCAAGAATGACACAAAATAGACACAAAAGTATATTTTGAAAGAGTTAATTTACAAAAGACACAAAGGGTTTACACGTTTGTGTCCAGGGACCTGTTAACCATGAATGTCTGAGTGTAACAAGCCAAAAGGAATTGTTTCTGTTTCTGTTGCATATGTAATGCTTGCAGAACTCCTATGTCTTGTAACCTATATGTTCAGACAATTACCCAATACAGACTACAGCTATACAACCACTATTCTGTTAATATGAGTGGCAGTTGCACAATATTAGGGAAAAGGAATGAAAGCAAAGATCCCTTTTGTGAAGGAACAGTGTTTTATACGCTTTTTTCCATGCATATCAAATGTGTTTCTGCAATTGGAAAGCATAATTCAGGGTGGAGGGAAAACAGAGGAGCCACTCTTGGAGGCAACCTTGCCAATTAATTTGCAGCTCAGATCTCAAAGCTTCACTGGAGAGGTGCTAGGCTACATACCACTAGGCTAATTTGTGTTGCAGGTCTGTATTAAATATATGCATGAGGCTAATTCAGTTAGTGTCGTAGCCCTGTAGCTGTGGTGAGTGCGGCACTAGCTCCCATTAGCAATGTTTCTGCCTCCAGTGGAAATCAACATAAGTTGAGGCTGATGCTGCTTTTTTGCATAAAGCAAACAAAATTAAATTTGCTTCACTAAATCAAAGTGCAGTGCCAAATGTGGGACTCTCCCACTGCCTCTCTCTTTCTCTCTCTCTCTTTCTCTCTCGCTTTGTCTGTCTGTCTGTCTGTCTACTTCTCTCTCTGAGGGATAAATTACTCCAGAATCATAAAAGAGTAAAAAGACAGAGAGGAAAAGAGAGATTTTAGTCAAGTGGGATTCTCTCTCCCCAACAATCCCAGCATGCTCCTGCTTACTGAGATGTTGGCTTATGTGTCTCCAGTGTGTTATGAGTGTTTTCCCTGATTTTGTCTGTCTTTCTGTGCATGTTTCCCTCTCTTTGGTTGTATGAGGCATGCGTTTACAGCGTTTGTGTGTTTTTTTTCAGCCTGATCTCCAAGGAAAATTCACACTTCTTTGTACATATGTACATACAATGTCATGTTTTGTGTCTAATATGTACAAAACTGGAGTGGGCTGCGTGGGTTCTACCTGTGTGTTTTTAAATTAGTGAAGCAATTACCGAAAACCGTGTTAAAATGTAACAATTCAATTCAATTGAAAATACAACCATGACGGTGTGAGGATGTCATGCCATCATGCAGCTATATGTGAATCCGTTTATGGTTTTATTGCCCAGATTCGGGTTCTCGAGTCAGTATGTGTAAAAAGAACACAGTGAGTGAGTGTGTGAGAGACAGAGAGAGAAAGAGAGACAAGGAGTGAGAGCTCCTTGCAGTATACTGCAGAGCAAGTCAGTGAAAAACAAAAAACGAAAAAAAAAAGGTGGGGGTGGGGGTGGAGGGGGACTGTTCCTATTGAACTTGACCTGTGGGCCAGATCAATGAATGTGTGTGTGTTTGTGTGTGAGAGGCAAACCCTGGAGTGTATGTGTGTGTGTGTGTGTGCGCGTCAACACAAGCATGAGTGCACGCTTCCAGATCAATGTGTCTCCGTGTGCCACGGAATGAGAGAGCACACTGATTACCCAGGGGTGGCGGGAGGGAGAGGGGGGAGGAGGGTGAAGGAGGTGGGAGGGATGAGAGGATGGCAGAGGAGGAGGATGATACAGATGGGAGGGAGGGAGTGATGAGATTGAGCAGAGGACAGAGCTGAGACCAGGATAGGGAGAAGAGCTCAGCTCATTTCATTTTCATTTTCCCTTCATTTCACTGAGAGCTGAGCCATGTGTCGGGGCATTCCACGGATGGGGTGCCAAAATTTAGATCTGGAGCCAGATGGCATAGATCAGTCGGGAAATAGCACCACTATCTGAATGGAATGGGACGATTTGGGGTCAGTGATCCATGTTACTTTGTTTCTTTCTTCCCTTTTCCCATTTTTTTTTCAGTAAAAACACCTGAACACTCATACACCCCAAACTCACATGACCAGATGCTTTTGTGCTTTAGAAGGCAGAGATAAAACTCTAGTAGCCTCGAGGTCATTGGCAGCGTTTTTTTAATATGTATCAAGATGTTTGATGTCTGTGTCCTTGCCTACTGTATGTGTCTTATCTTGTTTTTGATGTTTTTATCGTTAAGAGTGTGAAGCATTGTGGCTCAATCCTCAGCACAGCAGGGGCTCCTCTCATCTCTCTCTCTCAGTGTACTTCCCATCACTAGCATTTCTGTTTGCAAACCCCTGCCTGTGTCCAATCAGACCATAACCAGTGTAAAGTTTGTGTGTGTATGTGTAAAAGAAGGGGGTCAGAGTGGAGGTGGGAGGCGCTCTTTTTTTTTGAAGGGCTATATTTTATCTGTTGTGTATTTTCTTCGTATATACACAACCCATGAGAATTGTACACCACATCCCAGGTGTGTACTGTAACAGTGTTACAGCATGTGGTTGTGTGTGTGTGTGTGTGTGTGCATGAAGCACACGGAGCACAAGGACAACTGAAAAACCTTTGCAAATTCTTTAACTTTAACAAAACTCATGATTTGACCTTTATTAAAGCTTCAATGTAAAACTAAAATAATAAATGTTCACTTAGTTTGACATCAGACTTTCAAGTGTGCAGGATAAGACCCTTAATTTCAGTGGTGAGTGGGGCTCCACTGGACACGAGGTGGTGACTGGAATATTTCTGATTTGCCAATACAACATAAAGGAAACTCAATTAAATAGATGAGATAAAAACTACAAATTAATTTATTGTAGAAAATTATCCAGTCTTACACATTAGTGCGCGACAAAATAACCTGGATTATGAATTTATTTGAGTCAGGTTTGTAGAAATGTGTTATGGGTCAAACTAAAGACATTTCTAAAGATCTTGGAAGAAGAGTCGTTGCTGTTCACCAGGGCTGCAAAAGAGTTTCCAGAGAGTTTGGACACTTTTGCCACACACAAATATTTCAGACTGGATTATTTACCACAACAAATAAAATAATTTCGTCTCATTTTACAAATGTATCAGAAATGTATTTTCCAGCAACAGTGATGACCAGTGAGGCTGGTCTTGTCTGAGTCTTTTCTGCAGCCTACTTGAAATGGCATCGTATATGTGGACTTAAAACGCTTAAGACTAAATGCTACCAGACTAATCACAAACATGACTTATTACTGACACGCAATAAAGATCAATAAGTCATTTGCAACACTGAAGACACTGTATGGTGATCTCAATTTGTGCACTCCAAAAAGAGGCTATCAAAGACCTCTGGAGAATTTTATAATATGGCCTCTTATGTATGATGAAAAAGTAATGGTGCCTATGAAACACAAGTGCATGTGAGTGTGGATCTCGGGAAGCACATACACATAACATAACCCCGTCCCTCTGACCCTTGTCTGTGTTGCTCTACCACAGGAGGAAATTGAATTGGAGAGTTGACCCCATCTGACACAAGCAAGCACCACTGATCTTTATTGAAACACAAGCCATCAATACTGAAATTGCTTTTGATTCACAGTGTTTGTTTCCCCAGTGAAAACGACAATCTGGAAGTGACATTTCAATCATCGTGTTGTCATAACTTCAGTTGTGGCACACTCATTTGCAAATAAAGCCCGCACCTCATACGTTACATTGGGAACCTTTCGACTTCACACAGATCAGACATTTGTAATTAAAAAAAGCTAAGTTAATGAAGATATTCTTTATAGGCCATGTGTAACTATGTAATGTGAATTTTAGATTGCAGAATAATTTATTCCCTTATACGTATATTATCCAATCAGATTTAAGTTCATTCTTGGCCTTTAAAATACGCAAGTGACAAAACAACCTTTCAGGAATCCTTTAGTAGCTCTTTTACAGCTAGTAGCTCCAGACTAGCCATTAAACTGACTTCATGATTTGCTTGTCCTTGATTTATTTTGTGTGTCTGTGGGATTTTGGCACAAAAAAGCAATTGAATACATGATTTATTTTGCTATTGTTATATTAATATTTACAGTTTTATTCTATTATGTAAACTGTTATAGTAGTAAAATTTGCACCATATCTAAGATTAGATTATTATTATTATTATTTGTTTAATATCACTATATAATAATACCATATTACTACCATATTGTTATCATTGCATTTTATTACTGACCTAACTCTATTACATGCTACACTGTAATGTTTATATTGATTGATAATTGATAATGTAATGCACTACATACAGTATATTATTTATATCACTATACAGTGTACTTCATTGCATTATGTATTTTAAAGACACATTATACCAGAGTCAGCATTTTCTTTTTTTTTTTAAATTTCAGATTCTTTCTTAATTTCCCCAACTGAATTTCACATTTTATTATTATTATTTTTATCTTCAAATTGATTGTTATTTTGTTTTTATTTCTTCTACATATGAAATGTTGTCAGATCATGTTTATGACTTAACTGCACTCACAGTAAATAAGTCTGTTATGGTCAAGATCACATGCAGATGCATTCACATATAGACACAAAAAAAAACACTTATACATGATGATTGACATATGATCTGTCAAATCAGGTTGGTGCACAATCATTGTGCTGAGAGATTTTGTGTTGCATGATGATGCATAGCCAAGAGCTCCCTGCTGAGCTTAACTTGAACACAGGGCACCTCGGAACAGCTTTGCAACTATTCTGTGGTTAACCTGCAACATGCAGCCTACACAGACACAAGCACACATACACACACACTCACACACACACACACACATACACAAACTACAGTGCATTTCACACCTTCAGCTCTGTGCCTGACACACACAATTCACTGCCACCAGAAAACAAAGCACACTGATCTCTGTGTGTTTGTGTGTGTCTTTGTGTACCTCTAATCATAGTGTATGTGAGCACAGTGTGTGTGAAGATGTCAGAGCTGCCCATAGCTGAGACTCTCACTCTTTCCCACTCTAACACACACTGATAGACACTCATATTTTCTGTGGTAACAAGCGTGAAAATGGCCTCATAAATCCAAAGTGGTTTTACACAGACCACATCAGCAGCCTAAAGGGGATGTATTATGTAAATAAAACAACACGCCATCAGTAATACTGGCTTGTTGCCGCCACCGAATCATAATGACTCAGTGGGAGACTTTTAGTGGAATACGGCAACAGTTCGATTAGGTGTGTGGTATTGCAAATATGAGTGCATGTGTGTACATGCAAACTCCCAAGCAGACACACTCCTCTGCTACATAATTTGATATTTCACCATAATTCTCTAGCCCAGCATGGTGTGGCTCTTTGCAGCTTGCCATGGTCCAACGATCTGTCAGCAAAGCACAGGCAAGGGAGGGCCAATCCACTTTCTTAGTCTCACACAGAAACACACACACACAGAACAGTCACGCTGTTTATTAAAGGTGAAGGAGCAAAGAAAGGTGTATGCTTGTGTGTGTGTGTGTGTGTGTGTGTGTGTGTGTGTGTGTGTTTAAAAAACTTGCATACAAAGATAAAATGGACCCATATGCGGACAGCTGGGTGTTCAAAATGTGCTACAGTCGTACTTTAATACACAAACACAAGTCACATATTCAGTCATTCACACACACACACACACATGCCCTAACGGTTCGCCTAGCTCCGACCCGTGATGGATTGGCTGCACTCCTGCCGTGACAGACGAGCGATGGATGGAAAGCTGAGAAGATGAAGGGAAGAAAGGGATGGAGGGGGAAGTGTGTGTATGTGTGTGTGTGAGGGCATGTTGGTTTAGAGAAAAGAGCTGAGTGCAGTGCTCTTGGTGCCAGGGAGGATCTTACATGGGGCCAAGCAGATCATTTCCTCCTATGCAGCACGTGTCATTTCCTCTAAACAAACAGCCCTTCTATGGACAGGAGAGAGGCTGGAGCCCTTTCCTGTCAATCTCCCTTAGTCCTCCACAGTCTCCTCCGCGTGTGTTTATGTTTTGTGTCTCTGAATGCCACGAACAGATCTGTGAGTACAGTTGCAATCGCAGTATCAGCTGAGAGTACAGTTGTTTAAATGCAAATAAAATCAATTAATTGATTGGTTGCTGGACATAAAAGTAAATTAATTAAAGGGGCACCCTGCCATTTTTACACCTGAAGATTGGCTTACTTGGAGTGTTTCTCAGCTTGTATAATGTCTTTGGTGGATCTGAGTGACACCCTGTAAAGTCGTAGTATAGATGATTTCATGATGATTTCATCAGAATTGTCTCAAAATGTGTACCTGAAATGAAATGTGTATCACTGAGACAACTGAGATGTAACGTTTGACAAGTTTCTTTCATTTCAGTAACTTTGATTTGAAATTAGGATATTTACAGTTCTGCTTCATTAAAGAAAGTTGGTTTCTTGCAAGTTCCCCAACTTTAAGAAGCATATTAACTTACTGGACTACTCTTTAAATGAGAGTTTTCTCATGTACAGATGTTTGTGGAAACAGGTTATTACAACTACATCAGGAAGGCACCTCTAATTGCTATAGTAAATATGATATAGAGGAGACATAGTATTTAGGAAGTCAGCGAGGGGGAAGAGGCTGAGATTAATGGTTGGGTCGTATCAGTGTATCTTAGCCATGACCATTCAACAACATAGCCATGTGTATTATTTAACCATCTTGTAACATTAAAGTATTTTTTTGTACTTTACACATAATTACATAAAGTTTTATTGGCATATGATAACTGTCTATTCATATTTATTCGTTTTTCATTTACTAATTACTTAAGATAACTGTTATAAATTAAAGAGCCAACATTTCTTATCCTATTGATGTGTCTGTTCTAACTGTATCTGTGATCAATAATGGATTAATTTAAAGAACAGACATGTAGGGCGTCCTTGTGTTGGCCTAGTGGTTAAGACAAAAATCAAATAACCACAAAATCCCTATTTAGATTCTAGATAGGGACTTTTTTCGCCTTAATGCTTTCTCTCTCCATGTTTTCTGTTGCTGTCCATACCATTACCAGTTAAATCAGTACTAAAAATAATTAATAAAATACAAACAGGTGTTGAATAAGCCCTAGTATATGTGCCTACATGTGAATCAAGAACCTCCATGCGAGTGCCTATAACACTTGTCGTAAATAGCCATGTTAGGCATCGTGTCAGACATGATTTGTGTTTTCCAACCAGGAGTGTGTTGTGTGTGCAAACCACCAATTACAGTCGCTCTTAATTACACACTTAAAGACGTAATTAGGCCTGCCTGTTCCATTACTACACAAAGAGATATCACACTACACCAAGGCACTCTGTGGGGAGAGAAGGCTTACACACGGACAAGCAAACATGCACACACATATGCATTTTAATTAACATATTAATCGTGCAGACTTAACACACACTGGAAACGGTTAGATTGAGTCCTTACCACAATTGAGAGAGCTCATAGTGCAATTTAAGAAAATATATGCAAATAAATAAAACAAGAAGAAATTTCAACAACATATATGCAACGGGAAAAAGGTGCAGCGAATCAATAAATCGCAAAGAGTCACAATAACACAGGTTACAATGCTTTAATGCCAGAAGGAAGCATTCTGCAACTACAGAAAGGACTGAACAAAACGTAATCAGGAATGCAGATTCCTCCTATACGAACGTAATCTTAGGAGACAGGGTCACCCTCACACACAGTAACAGTCTGCAGACGTTCATGTACTTCTGCATCCAGGGATTCAACAAAGTCCACCAGCCCTCGGAAAATGCCAGGATTTCCTGAGTGTTCACTTTCACCATGACCACACAGCACAAGCTCAAACACACCACAGAATTTAATGCGGTCTATTATCTTAGACATATCTTAGACCTCATTATGTCATCTCATTATGTTCTATCCTGTAACCTTCATTAAGCTGCGTAGTGATACAGCATTCACATTACCAAACATAACATGACACATAGCATGTGGCTCCTAGTCTGTTCATATTCTCACTTTCTCAGGAAAATGTATTAAATCTGTATTACCTGTCTGAATCCAGACTCGTTCTGTTCCTGACAGCTGACAGAGGAGGCGGGTGAAACAAACCAAAGCTCTGGTCTCAGGACAGACAGTTAGCCAGGACTTCTTCTCAGACCAGTTTCTGGAGTAAGACCGAGTGTAAATTTCTCCTCTGTCTGGTGTTTGTTGTTTGGTTTTGATGTCTGGCTGCTCAGGTACAGAATCTTTAAGGCAAAACTTTTCCTGTGGGGTTCTTCTGTGGAATGGTTCACTTTTTAGCATCTGAATTAGTTTTCCCCATGACAAAAAACTGCTTCTCCGACTGACAAAACACAAGCACTGCGAATTTCCTTTTGAATTTCCGTCAGTCTTGTGGGTGGGTTCTCCTCTATTTTGTGTTGGAGGGGGTTCTAGTGCGCATGCACCAGTTATAGCGTAAGTCTATGGTAAAGATTTTTGCGCCCCAAAGGAACAGGAAATTCGTCACATCAGTGGTCGCGATAAACGAGTGTGAGAACACTTTTAAACTACATTTTAATGCAGGTCTGTATAATATATAGATTATTTAAGTTTTCATGTTTTTTAAAAATTATTCTATGTGATTTATATCTTCTTCTTCTTCTTCATGTGAGACAGGTGGGGCAGGTGACGAGACGCCACTGGTAGAAACTATTGTTGAAGGTGCATGACCTTCTAGTCCTCAGATAGCATTGCATGAGAAACCATTGTTTTACCTTGGTCAGTATAGCTACATGGGCTCAAAAGTACTTTGACTTACTTTATCATTGTCGCTTAACACAGCCTAGAAATGCAACCTGAAACGCAAGGAGGAAGCCGTACATCAATTCTGTGCAGAATTACTGCCGAGTTCTCTGGGCCTAAGCTCATTTCAATGAAAGAGAGCACAACATGTTCTAGTGTATGCTCAGATGAGACCATGTTCCAGCTTGTTTTGGGGAAAATTGGACGTCCAAAGATGAAAAAGATCACTAAGGCTGGTGTTACTGAGCGCCCAGACAGAATCTGTGATGGTACTGGGGTGCATCAGTGTCTATGGCTGACTTAGATATGTGTATCAACTGGGAGGCGTATACTGGGACAAATGCTGCCAGCAAGGCAACGTCATTTCCCAGGAAGATAATGGATATTTCAGCAGGACAAAGCCAGGCCTCATCCTGCATATGGTGCAGCAGCGTGGCTTTGTAGACACAGAGTGAGTGTGCTTGCCTGACCTGCCTGCAGTCCTGATCCGTCTGCTATTAAAAATGTATGGCACATCATAAAGAAGAGAATAAGGCAATGGTTACAATGGACTGTTGAGCTAAAGTCTTACGGGCAAATATTCCACTTGCACAACACTCTGTATCCTCAAATAATTAAAAAATTTAATTAAAGGACAAGTGATGTAACACAGTGATAAGCATGACTTTATGACCCAATTTTTTTCGAGTGTGTTGTTGGAATCACACTCTGAATTTATTATATTTTTACAATTAAATTTATCATCTTACCACTGTTACTTAAAACTGTTTCCTATTTACATTATCATACAGACACAGCACAACATCGACGTTCATTTGGAGTTATTATCTCTGCAACTCGATAAATGTAAGTGCAATTTCACACTTTTCTTTTTTGTCTGTTTTGGCATCTGTTTACTGGAAGCACAAATGAGAGTGAACCAAATGGTTAAATTGTGGGCCATAAAACAATACACAAGATAAACACACACAGCAAGGAGCTACAGTAAATAAAGCTGAGGTGAATTGCAGAATCAAGCGAAACTCTCCAGTGGGTTCATCACTACAGAGTGAACATGCTTATGCAAAATCATTTTAATTACTGTAACTCTAAAATATTAATTGAAGCAGATTTTAGGCTCTTAATGTGTGTATCTATTTTGGCCCATGTAGTAACAAACTACATCAGTCAGAATGTCATGTACTGAAATAAAGGTGTACTTAATGCTTCACATTACCTACACAAATCTGATACTACACAATCTAATAAAAATGTCACTATCCTAAAAAAATCTAAAAAGTCAATAAATGTGATCAAAATAGATTTCACACCCTGGGAAATCACAGAAAGAAGTGCACAAACACACCTAATCGTTACCTCAACAACCATGCTGGGGATTCGAGTCACCAAGCTACAAGAGAAATGAGGCACGAGCCTTCATCTGAACCTTGAGATATGAGCAGTGTGTGTGTGTGTGTGTGTGTGTGTGTGTGAGTGTGTGTGAGTGTATTTAGCAGTCCTCACTCTCTAGCTGGCTGCTTAAGAATCCAGTCACATCTTTTGCTAGCAGGCAAGCAGTAAGGCGCTTTCATGCTCACAGGTTTGCTTTGGTTGGGTTTAATACCCCTTTCTCTCACTGTATGTGTGTATGCATATGTGTGTGTGTGTGTGTGTGTGTGTGTGTGTGTGTGTGTGTGTGTGTGTGTGTGCACATGAGCATATGCCTAAATCTGACACCATGTGTAGTTAACTCCCTACTTCTTTGTTTCTTTACCTTCCGTTTGTGTGTGACAGTTGTGTGTTCATGTTTATATCATGTGAGAGTGTGCGTGCATGTGTGTGTGTGTGTGTGTGTGTTGGCTCTCAGCAGCACTGATAAACCCACTTAGACTCTCCCCTGATCTGTTTGCTCTGAGCTGCCTCTTACACACACACGCACACACACACACACACACACACACACACACACACACACACACACACACGCACGCACACGCACACAGAACCCTCTGCTTTAGCTGTTAGCTGATCTGTGACGGCCTGCCACTCAAACACAGCTCTGTTGAGACACTGCACAAAGGAGGAGAGGAGGCTGGGAGTGGAAGGAGGAAGGGAGAAGGGGGAGGGAGAGGTGGTGGTGAGAGGGGTGGGAGAGAGAGGGTATCAGTGTCTTTCTTTCGGGTGCCTGCTAGCTTCCGCTCTCTGGCTGTCTCCTTATCTCCCTACTCCTCACTCTCCTCCAACTGACTGGCTTTGGCAGCTGCTCTTCACTCCCTAACTCCCCTCCCCTTTCCTCTCCCTCCAACCACCCCTTCTCTCTTTCTTTCACCCATCTCTGTTTCCTCCTGTCTTTATTTTCCTACCTGATCAAATTCGGTTCATCTCTTTCTCTCTCTCTCATTTACTTCTCAACGCGAGAAGACTTAGCAAAAGATGAAAGAGAAAAGGCAAAGAGAATGAAAGAGAGGCTGAGCACATCACGGAGAATGTCTGCAAAGGCATTTTGCAAAAAACATACTGTACGCAACAGAGAAGAAACACGGCTTGTCGAAGAAATGCAATGTACTGAATACACCAAAAGAGAAACAGAGGGAAGACGAGAGGACGAGAGAGAAAAAGCAGTGCTCATACCTGTACAGTCTTTTGTGTGTCTAGGCTGTGTCATTGGGATGCAGCTAGCATACAGTAATAATCCATGGGCAGCAGCTCAAAAGTAACCGCGCTATGTAGCTCCCAGTGTTTGCATTTTTTTACAGAAACCTGATACATAAACACCTTTTTTACATTTAATTACATGATAGGTGCAGGAATTAGCAATGGAAGTAGACTTCATAGACTTTTGTTTCATTTGCCCTGGTTTTGAGATATCCAGCTCTGACAGCCTGAATATAATTATGTTTGTTGTATGTAGGCCTGTGTCGAACATTTTCATTAAATTTAAAATGATCAAGTAACGTCATTTCATGAATGGCACGTCACTGTTGCTATGAACAAAGCTCAGTTTTTGTAGGGGCTTTTGTTTTAGTATCACATAGCTGCAAATGTTCACAGGTATTTTATTCATCCAGTGCAAACACTACAAATAGCGTAGTAAAATATTCCTACGCCTGTTGCAGACCACTGTGGAAGTAAAGACGACACAGTTATTTTTTTTATTTATGTATTTACTTTTTGTAATTAAAAATTTTTTTTTTCTCTTTTCTCTTTTTGTTATTGTTTTTTATGTCAGCTGCACTAATGAATACTTTACATAACTGATGGAAAATACCTATATGTTGAAAAGATATTGTGATTGATGTAAGTGTCACAATGTTAAATCAATAAAGAATCAATCACCCAAACTTGCAGTTCCCCCCTTTAGCATTTTAGGCATTTTGGTATCTCATTATTTTCATTTATCTTCTTCACTGTTAACTATTAAAAGGCTCTGAAAAACCTAAAAAAAAGCAGCTATAAAGAAAGTTAATGACTAGCTTATTTTTTTTCCTAAGCTCCCCAGTGTCAGGCTATGAAGCACTGTTGGTGCAGTGGCCAAACTGTGGTACTGCAACTTCTGCGTTGATGATGTGTTGCACCCTGGCCCAAAGTTTGTCACAGTAAATCATTGAAAAATGAGATACTAAAAAATGGTAATAAATGTTTCTCAGCATATCAAACCCTGCTAATTGACTCTTTTTATGACGGTTCAATATCATTTGGAAAGTCTGTAACAGCCGTAAGATTATTTTTTTTATTCATGTGTGCAGGGAGATTAGAGGAGCAGTTGGAGAAGAATAGTGTTCATGCCCTGTGGGCTCAAAAACATAAAAGTGTGAGGAACATCTCACACATTTATTTCTGTGAGTGATTAACCTTCATAGTGGTGACTGGGCACCATAAATCTGGTATCCACTTCTCATAATACATCCATGATTTTCCTAACCAGCATACAGTATGGCTAAAAATCACCACAACAGCTTTGTTCACTGTGATTCATTGAGACTATGTGAAAGTGATAAAAACTGAAGACGACAAACATGGCTGTAATCCCCAATAAGATCAGACAAACGACGGCAACAAAATTGACGAAGAGGTTGAGGTGGAGTAAAGAGACAAAGGAAGGAGTTTTGCGGTGGAGGAGAGAAAGAGCGTGCTCAGCAACATGGATCCATAGCCCTGGGTTAGTGAAGACAGAAAGAACTCTTCATCAGCACCTTGACTGCTGCCGATATCGCTGAGTCATCAGCGCCCTGATACACAACTGCAGGAAAAGAAAGTCTTCAACACTATCAACTTCGTTATCACTTATCAGTGTAGTCATTATCAATGGAGGAGACAAAAGCCGTTGTGTGTATCATTTAATATTAGTGAACGCATAAATATTCACATTTAATTCCCTTTGTAAATGGATGAAACTGTTGGTGAAGTTCATCCCCTTAACTATTCTTCTGGAAGCCTAGTGGGAGACGCCTGGAGCTATTGGGCATTTTTCCCAGTGCCAGCCTCGCACCTGCCCCTGGCAAAAACAAAATAACTATGCAAAACTCTCTTTCACTCTTGCAGGCTCCCTCTCCCTCCTTGTTTCCTCTTTCCCTTTTTCAGTTTTTAATTAAACAGAGGCAGAGGGCTGCAAAAACCTGCTACTAATTACACAGCCGCTGCCTCTCTCTCCTTCTCTCTTCAGTTTGCTTGTTTCTCTCCCTTCAATTTTCTCTCCCTCTCTCTCTCTCTCTCTCTCTCTCTCTCTGAGCTGGGCTGGAGCTCCGCCAACAGCCTGTGGAATCACTTACCAGCTACCACGGCGGGGGAGAGAACGTACACTTGTTGGCGTCCGCACACACAAACAACCAAATGCAAGAACACATTGCACAGACACATTGGCACAAACGTGTGCAACGTGCAATACGCAGACTTTGCTTTCACACTGTAACTGCGTGTGTGTGTGTGTGTGTGAGAGAGAGAGAGGAAGGCACGAGGGTGATCAGCTCCCTAATGAGAGAGAACACTAATCATATTTCACACTGACACAAACACAATCACAACATCTGTATCTACTGTGGCCCGCCCTCTAATTCCTCTCCCCCTTTTCCTCCACTGCACAGTGACTTCCCCCCCCGTCTCCCCATCTCTCCTTCCTCCCTTCACCTCAGTCCCCACACTTTCCTTGCTTGCTATCCATCATATTCCTCTGTTTCTAGCTTTCTATCACTTTGTTTTCTCCCATCCTACTCCTCTGTCTTTCTTTTTTTTCCCCCTTCTGGTGTGATCAAGCAGACATTGAATATACAAAGATTGAAAGCTTGAGACCGACACCACTCTCAAGCTACTCATTCTGTCTCCCTTCATCAAGCTATGTATCTTTTTTCTTCTTTTTCTCTTTCCCCTCATTCCATCTTAATACAGCCCACTCTTATTTAAGCTTGTGCTTTCAGGGGGGGCGGCCGCGACACTGTAATTTAACAACGGGTTGTCCAATCCATCACAGAGACAATGTACACACACAGCCTCCGTGCACCACCTGCAAGCAAGTGTGTGCATTAGTGGTAGTGGAGAGCAAACGGGTGAGAGGCAAAGGGGGCAAATGAGAGGAACATGAAAAGAAAGGCAGCGTTAACACAGAGTGTGATATAAAGATAATTCTAGAGTCACATCCACAGAGGAAACACTCTAAGCAGCGCTGGACAGAGCAGAGACTGATAAAACAGGAGTGGTGGCTTGATGACAGGAGCTAGAAGGAGCAGATAGAGAGATGCATCTTTACAGCCAAAGTAGCTGGACAGCAGGAGTGGGCGGGACACAGAAGTCCCCTCTGCTGCAATCAAGCCTCTGTCACCATCTGGACCATTTTAAAACCATCAGCTCTGTCTCCCCATGTAAACAAGGTCGCGACCCCAAACAAGCTCCCCTCACTAAATGGGCTCTTTCTGGCAGCTGCAGACCCCAAAATGGCTGACTGTGAGGGGTGTGAATAGGAGCCAGAATGGCTGACTGTTGGAGAAGCGTGTGTGTGTGTGTTCGTCATTACAGCAGCATTTCTGTGTACAATAGATGTTACTTTGTCCTTTATCCCAAATGTGTTAGTAGTAGTGATCCAACATCTCCAGAACTGATGACACTGAGGAAAAAGGGATGCGCACTGGTTCAACTAAATATTAGACTTGGATTATGAGTGAACTACTGTGTTTGTCAATATAACCAACTAGCCAACTAGCTATTTCTTTATGTGGATAACCATTAAAATTAAATTATCATAAAAAATTGAGTTCTATTAGATTTGTATGCACTGTGAATCCAAAAGGTGGTTCAATTCTCTCCATTTAATCAGTCATAATATTTAAGGCTGTAACTAATGATGTTTTCTTGATTCATAAATTTGCTGATGATATTTCTCAGTTGTTACATTAAATGTCAAGAAACTGGAAAAAAAAATGGCATTAGCTTTATAAAACAATTTGCTTATAAAAATTGCTTGTATTGCCCAAATATAGAAATTTAATTTACAATAGATCAGCAAATATCCATATTAAAGACCAAAAAAAACAACAAAAGTTTAAGAATTTAGCTTGTAACTATTACAAAAAAAATAATTAAATTTTATGTTGACAAGTTAATTGACTAACTCATAACCATTACAACCTTAGTGGTACACAATTATATCACCAATCCATTAAAATGGTGTTTCTTGCTGTGAGCCTGTCAACAAAACAGGTTCACCTCTTTCACTAAAATAAATGTTAGCTATTGTGGCTTTTCCACTAACAGGTTAACTTTAATTGGCATTTAGATTAAGACAAACAAATATGCAAACAAGGATTATGAATGGCAGATTATTGAGAATTATGATGTGCTTACACGGCTGTGTGACAAAGATAGAGAGACAGAGTCTATGACAGCGAAAAGCAGAGGGGGCATGTCAGAGGATGTGTGTATTCCTGAGGGGCACTGGGGGAGTGTGTGTTTGTTTGTGTGTGTGTGTGTGTGAGCAACAGAAAGAGAAACAGTTGAAGATCTGATGCAAAGTTCAGACACACACACACACACACACATACACACACACACACACACACAGACAGACGCATATCACAGGCAGCAGTATGATAATTACATGGAAATGATATGGTAATGATATGGTAATCTGGCAACATTATTCTGCCCACCAGAGACTAGGAGGGAGAAGAACCTGCCACAAACTGCACAAACACACAAGACACACACACACACACACATACACACAAACACACATAGACCAGTGCACTGGGATAAGGTTAACTCTATGGGCTGACATAACTGAGAAAAGTTAGACCAGTGAGTGGGCAGTGGTGTGTTATCGTCAAACACTGATGGTAAGAGAAAGTATTGTAATATTCAATTCCAGTGCACCACTTTTCAAAACCTACAGATGAAAATCTGTTCAAGGAAAAATATATACAAGTGGAGTAGCAAAACAAATATATTTATACAGCATAATTCGTCACTCAAAGTCCACTTTTCTGATTTCTTACAGAGCTTCATCACCTGTGATAACAAGCAAAATTGAGTAAATATTATTTTTATTATGATCACACAGTTGAATCAGCTCCTGTCTAAAACAGTTCAAACTAAAAAATGACAATACTTAAATTGTAACCTTCATGAAGGGATAATAATAAATAATTATATTAGTTTATTATATTACTTTTGTTGAACCTAGTTGTACCTAATAAACCAGTAACTGAGTTTACTTTATTAATATATAAAGAGAACATTGTTGAAGTTTGCAATAAACCAGGAGACAGACATAAAGCATCAAAACAGAAAATGTAATAAAAAAAAACACTGCAGGATTAATTTACCTTTTATTACACAGGCTGAAAACTTTTTTTACATTGAATACAACACTGCCACCCTCTGCATAAACCTCCACACTGCAGTATTTAGAATACAGTGATACATTATAATACTTTTACAAAATAAAAAAGAGGAATAAGTGTAATGTGAATAGATATAAGGTATAAGCCAATTGGAAATTGGAAATTGGACTTTTTCCATATAAATGACTATGAGATGTCTATTAAAATATTTGTGATATTTCTATCACTTTATCTACAGTAGGATTGCAGTTATTATTTTTCTAATTTAGATGTCAAAAGGTACAGATGATTTAAATCATTTTTATGTGAAACCAAGTATAAAGGAAAGGAAATGAACAAACACCATCTTTAAAATGACAGTTCATTCTTTACCTTAGAAACAGTTGTTTGACCAAATTAAAACATAAAAAGAATACTTTTGCAGTGTGTATATAGCCTGCATATTATTGTTGGTCAGGTTTTCTTCACAAACTCTATCTCCTGAGGAAAAGCTGGAAAAAGCTAGTAAATGGACCTTGAGTGAGGATTTTTAAATGTGAAATAATGAAACTCTCTCTTAAACTGACCTTCTGCTAAAAGGTTGTTAACTAACACCACCACTCTTTCTTTCCTTTCCTTACCACCTTCTCTCTCTCCTTCTCTCTGATAGTCAGTGTTTCCCTTTCTGCTCCCCTTTAAGTGGCTGTGATTGACAGGTGGGCTATATCCATGCAATATCACCCAGCGCACGTTCCTATTCCCTTCTGAAGCCTTTATCCGCCGGTCAAATTAACCTTCCGTGCCAACGGGAGGGGGCCCTGTGTGGGCCAATCAGCAGGTGATTAGGCCGGGGGTGGGAGGGGTGAGGGGTCACCGCAATGGGGCCATCGCAAGCCTGATTGGTTTCAATCAGCGGCCAGCAGCAAGGACAGCTGGGAGCTGAGCCGCAGTGAGCGCTAATCAACGCGTCCCACAGTGAGGCATGAACAGTCACTACACACCCACACACACACACACACACACACACACACACACACACACACACACACACACACACAAGTAGATTGATGTTGGTGTAGACACACTGACAACATGGGCAAATGTGTGCACACATTCACACAGAGACAAGAAACACACACAGCAACACAGGGGAAGCAGAAGTGAACAGTCAAGACCACAGCAGATAAACAGAGTCCCACAAGGGAAAAGCAGAGAGAAGAGAGAGTGAAGAAAGGAGACAGATACTCTCAGAGCAACCACAGAGTCTCACAATAAATTGAACAACTAATTGCATTGGATTTGTTAATTTGACCACTGGCACATCTGATAGGGACCCGTGACATTGGTTAGCAATGCTCTGTCCTATAAAGCACAACAACACATCTCCTGTGATGTCTCAAATGTGGAACAATCCAGATTTTCTCCGGTGTGTCTGATGTTATTTTAATTCTCGTTCAAATCCTGCTAAAGTGAGGCACTGACCAATTACTGATCAGATGATATGGGAGAAGTCACAGAGAGCAGATAATATAGCTCCTTTTCAGTGGGTTTAACGTGGAGAACACACATTGGTCTGCTCTGGTTTCTATTTGTGACAGAGAGTGCAACTGACTTCTTTGGGTGGGTCCACTGAGAGGAGTCTCTACAGAGCCACAGAACGAAGTGGGTTCATTTTTTTTTGACAAATTTGGGCCAAATCCAAAAAGAATCTTGCTTGAAGTAATTTTTCCAAAAACTCTATAAACATGTTAAATAATGAATTCCACTGCGACAGTGCCACAAATTTTTTGATGTTGACCTTCAGTGTCCTATACAGAGCTACAGTTATCCTCCTTTGTGTTGTTTCATTCACACAAATACTGTATGAGAGCAAACTGGGATGCTGCTTGTGATTCAAAAATACAAAACAGGGAGGAGAAAATGTTTTCTCTAAATTGCTTTACTCTCGGTTTCACTTTTCCAGAATACGATTGCAAGTAAGAGATTCTTCTTTTCAATATTAAATATACTGTATATACAACGTATATACGTGTATAATATATATTGTATACAATATACAAATAGACAAGAGCTTAAAGGATTGTGAAAACTTTATAATGCTCTTCTGCATAAATAAGCTGTAACATGCCCACAATTTCATGCAAGTCCCAAAACTAGATATTTAGGTATGTGTGACGTGACAGTATGCAAAACTGTGCCTTTAATAACTAGTGTGACCCATTAGACATTTGCAGCAATAACTTAAACAAAACATTTTAGGTAACCCAGCACGTTGACTTTGAGGGATTTTAGCTTCAGGCTTGAGCTGCCTGCTTCTGGTCCTTCCACAGCAAGATCAGGACCAATGATGACAAATTGTTCTGGGTCAGAGACAGCAAATAGAATCATGATTATGCCACTGGTTTTCGGACATGAGCAAACTGTTTAAGCTCATAAGTAGCATCTTAAGTTTTGATTTTGACTAGACAACACCTACATTATTTCATCTTCCAAGTCTTAAAGCAGCAAAGCAGGCCCACAACATCACACTACCACCACCATGTTTGATGTTCTTTTTATGAAATGCTGTGTTAGATAAACACCAGATATAACGGGACACATGTTCCAAAAAGTTAAACTTTTGTCTTATCAGCCCATAGAATATTTGCCCAAACGTTTTGGGGATAATCAAGATGTTTGATGTTTTGCTTTTTCAGATCTTTTAGCTTCACTTTGTCAGACAGCTTCTATTTAAGTGGTTTCATGATTCAACAGGTCAGTAATCATGCCTGGGTATGGCAAGTGCAACTGAACTCAGCTTTCCAAAAAAATGTGGTTAATAACAGTTCATTCATGATTTTGCAGGGGAGGGGGGTTACTTTTTCCACATAGGGTCAGACAGGTTTGTACAGCTTTTTTACCCCTTAATAAATTAAATCATCATTTAAAAACTGCATTTTATATTTACTCAGATTATCTCTGTGTAATATTAAAATGTGTTTGACTATCTGAAAAAGGAAAGAGGCGAATACTTTTTCACAGCACTGTAGTATGGTGCCTGATTTTCAGATGTAATAGTAAACATCAGTTTGCTGCATTATTTATTTCCTTTCACTTGAAAGATCAATATAATGTGTAATTTAATCAGACTTTTGTATTAAATTTTAACTATACAGTCCTTCTATTTGCAGCAGTAGAAACACTTAAGGTCGCGGAAGCTATTAGGATGGAATCGCGAAACGTTTAAACCTTACAAGACATACGTCCAGTTGCCATGACTCAACTTTCAGACAACTTCACCTAGATCATACATGTCAACTATATTGTTACAGTTTAACACAAAATCTCACTTTATATATTTAGAATATATTTAAATATGCCGCAGTTATTTCTGTATCCTCAATCATGATTGATGAGAGCTGGGTGTTGGAGAGGGACAAGCGCGTAATCTCTGCCCTTAAGAACACATATCAACTCTGTCAATAACTGTCATGACGTGTCACTGTTTGTCTTTAAACGCTAAAAGAAAAAAAAAAGTTCTCCTCTCAGTGTTAAACTGGACACAAAACGTCCTGATTGTTTACTGAACTCTACGTGAAGCTTCATCACGGTCATCACATGTTAACAGCCGTGCGTGCAGCTTACAAGTTGCCAGAGTATTTGATTGTACGCACCAGGCGTCATGAACCATTAATCACAGGTCTTCTCCACAGGTAAACGTCTTTATAAATTACAGCGGGATATGTGAAATTTGTGTTTACTGCACCGGAGCAAAACTAGAGCAGGATACAGGGCGACGGGTTAAATAAAGCCGATCTATGCTCTGTCCAGCGTCTGTGCGCTCTCACAGCCTCTGGCACCGCAGCGCGCACAGTCTGTGACGCACGGTCATCACCAGAGATCGACACGAAGATTTGCAAAGAAAAGTTTTAACATTCAATTTTTTTAAAAGATCTGCTCACATGTGAGGACCTCGGGTGCAGCAGATTTGTGCCCCTGCCAAAGTGCTGCTCTGTGCAATTTCTTACTTTGCTCATACAGACGCGTCAGCCACTGCATACAGTCACAATTACAAGTGGTTCTTTGACATCAACCGTAATGGTTATGTGGCCCGCGATGAAATTGAGTTTGACACGCCTGCCCTAGATGACTGAGAATCTTTACTAGACTTGATCTGGCGGTGAACAGTGAGGATGACTCCCGCAGTCTGTGCTGCAGCGTCTGCGCAGGCACGGAACACGAAAGTGGGAGGGAGCAGAGACAGAATTCATGTTGTTGGTGCCACAGTTGCAAGGAGTTTGCTTCTCGGCGGAATAACACAGGTAAAGCAGCCTACATACAACACACGTTAACTAAAACGTCATTATACGCGACTTGTGCTTATTCTAGACAAGTTGACCAAGTTATGTTTGCGGACATAACGTACATTTAATTCTCCGAGTACGAGCAGTGGACAGTCATATCTTTGCCCACCTCATTAGCATTAGCAAACTTTCCTGTAACCTCTACAGACTGTAGCTGACACGTAAGTTAAGTATCACTGCAATGGACCTGTTCAATTCAGCTAAATATGTTTTGTTTAACTTTCAGGTGTTTGAGTGTGGTCACAGTGTGTTCAGACAGTGTTACTGAGGCGAACAGCTGTCAGGGTCAGAGGAGGTTTCTCTCTCATTGACCTGCAGGCCTGTCTGCTCTACTGTAAAGTTTTACGACTTCTACATTTTACCAAAAAAAGTTCAGTGGCTGATTATGTGTGTACTTTTGTCCTCGTGACTTAGGGAGCGTGATCCATCTGTTTCAGGCAATGTGTGGCGTCAGTGCTTCACTTAATTGACTATAGCTTGTGTGATTAGACCTGAAACCACACAGACCTGTCTTTTATCTTTAGTTATGGCCTAGCATAAAGAAATCCCATCATCCCGGGTGTAATTATGATGCCACACCGGTATTTCACAATAACTGTGAGCCATGCAGTACTTGCTTCCATTTTGTGCTTCCTTGTACACCAGCACTGTGTCAGAACTATTTGAAGATTGTACTTTTGGCCGCTCTACATGTCTTAGTCACTTTGAAGAAGCAGTAGAAGTAAATTAAGCCTTGAAAGTTCCTGTAGGTGTCCCAGCTTGTGTTGATGACTTACAAATCCTGCATAAAAGCAGTGTTAGAGCAGACTGGTTACTACACCCTATGAAGCATTATTTCGGTTAAGACTACCTAAGTGCATGATGTAATATAGTATATTGCTATTATAAGGATAAAAAAAAGACAATTAGTCTGATGGGAACACCCAAAGCCAAAAACTGAATCAGACAAGTATATGGAAATGAACTTCTGCAACAATGTTGGCAAAGGTGTTTAGATGAGTCAGAAATGAGGACTAAATTTGATAAACGGAACAATTCCATGACCTCTTAACTTTCCAATTGTTTTATGTTCTTTTATAGAAATAATGATTGATTAATTGATACAGTAATTGTCAGATTAATTCATAATAAAAACAACGATAATCAGTTTCAGCTCTGTAAAATATGCTGCTTTGTTACAATAAATGATACAATAGTAGTTAACACTAGCTTCAGTTCTGTCAGCTCTAGTACTGAAAGCTATGTACATAGTAATGAATCTGTAAAAAAAAAAAAGTTCTAGCCATATCTTATATAATAAAAAACACTTCTGCATAATGAGTTAACACATGTTTACTAAAAGAACTCAATACTTCTGCCAACACTGGAACCAAGAACATGTAGGCTGTCACAGCAGCCGAAGAGAAAACCATCTGATTTTAACACTTCCTTCTAGCTTGCTTGAAGATTTAATCTGATGTTTCAGGAAGTTGTTTCAGTTCTAAGTTGTTATGAGAAGCTGCAGCCTCTTGGTCTGACACATTCTTCAGGTAATCAAAAGTATTTACTAAACCAAAAATGTTTAATTTTGGCTTCAGTCTCTGCAGAGAAACTGCCGGTTCCACTCCAGCGATGTCTTCCCCGTGGTGGGAGCGGTGGCTCCGGCTGGATTCAAACGGTACCTCTCCCTCTGGCATCCAAGACAACAGCAGTTGCTTCACCTCCACTGAGAGCACCGTACTTAAAGGAGTAGCGTTTGGAGGAGTGCCAGTGGTGCTACTGATCGATTTCTGTGTGTTTGTGGTATGCATGTGTCTAACATCATTCTGATGAAATTAAAGAGTTAAAATTTTGTGTCCCCAGTAATGATGTGGTGATAAGGCTTTTTTTTTATGTGGGCCCTAATCTTAATTTGAGTCCTTTAATAATGGATAGCTTTTTTTACTGAGTATAATACTTATATTTACCTACAGTAGGACCTCAATAAATATGTATGTGACATGTTGAAATACCAGCTACAGTATATCTTGTTCTAAACACATTAATATCCATTCTAGTATAAAGATAACCCAATAAAGTTCTTCCCAATATGCAATAATAAACCTTAACACTAATAAATTGTCTCTCTTCATTCCACCTATAGGTGTTGGTGGCCATCTTTTGTATTATCAGGAGGAAGTTCTGGGACTTTGGGCATCTAGCACTGATCGCAGACAATGAAGGGTCAGTTCATGATCTGACATACGTGTTTTTCAGATGATCTGAGGTTTGTCAGGTGTGACAGACACACTGATCATAATAAATTAACCCAGTGTAATGTTGCATTGAATCTTCTGATAGATCACTTTGCTTTAGCCCACTACACTGATCTTTGTGTTTCAGGTCAACACACCGCAGACGTACATCAACGTCCAAGCTGGATGAACACGAGTATGAATTGGTATGTTGTAATCAATATTAACAAAGTATTTACTCACTTCATGAGCACTGATATATTTTACGACAAATAGCATTACATTGATAAAAAATCAAACAAACACACTTTCTGCTACAACACCTAAGTGAGCTTTGGAATTAGTCAACACATCTTAAGCAGAGTGCAGAAGTCTGTCAAGTGTTTTCTTCATGTTTTGGTTGTAAGCTACAAACACTCGCTTATCACCAAGACCAAGCAGTTACACGAATGACAGATAGAATCCCCTGAAAACTATTCACAATTTTTTTTCACAAAAACCTTTAATGCCATCTGGCATACATCATGTAAACTGATAACTAAATGATGAGCAAACACTATTCGCACCTCTCAAATAATCTCTGCTATAAAATGTTTTCCTAACCTTACATTTCTACCTATGTGCCAACAAAGGTGGACAATAAAATTGTTAGAATCTGAACGCAATTTCAATCGAATACACTAAATTTGAGTCACACTTAGTTATATAGTTGTTATATAAATGTGGTTTAAGTCTTAATGTGCTTTTCAGAGACTATGAATAACTTGTAAGGTCTGTCTCTTTCTCTCTCTGTCTCTCTTTAGACATGCTGTGCTTGGCTGCCTTATATCATCAGAATGGAGTCAGTAACAGTGGTTATATTTATATTTTTATAACTTTTAGCGACACCAAATGTGGTTTTGATGTGGTGTGTACAAGCCACATGTTGTTCCCTTCTAACAAGTGTCTGTCTGCGTTTCAGCCAGGAGAAAATTAAAGCCAAATGCGGCATGGACGCTGTTCACTACCTGTCCTTTCAGCATCATCTGATCTTCTTGTTGTCTGTCATAACTATCACCTCCTGTTCAGTCATACTGCCTGTCAACCTTACTGGAAATCTGATGAGTAAGTTTGACTTTACACTTTGATTATAGTACCACAATACAAAAGCGCACAATTACAACAGCAACCTGTGTCTGTTAATGGATAGAATTTCCTATTTTCTTGAATATTTGATGTACTGATTAAGGTTTAGGTGTGCATTTAGCAATCAGAACTGAGGAGCTGCACAGTCCACTTCATAATTAGTGATATGTCTCCAAAGTATGCATTTTATTTTCTTGTAGGCGATGTTCACTGAACACTGGCTTGGCTCTGTTTGTCTGTTAATTTTCTTGTCTTTACCTATTTACTTAGGTGTAAGTAATACTTGGTGTTTATTTATTTCAGGTAATGACCCAGAAAACTTTGGAAGAACAACTATTGGGAATCTTCCAAAGGGGTAACTGCCATGTATGAATATGCAATAAAATGTCTGAGTAAAAGTTTATTGTAGGGGAGCTTCATGGTTTTGTCATTACAAATGACATTCTTGTCTGTTATTTTTGCTTGTAGAAACAGCCTGTTATGGCTGCACACAGTATTTGCAGTTCTGTACCTGGCTGGGACACTCGTTGTGCTGCGACATCACACATCAAAAATGAAAGGCACGCGCAGAGAGGCAGTGAGTGTCTGACTACTTAGGACTAGAATACAAGATTTATTGTTGTTTAACATAAAGCACACTTAGTCGGGATGCCGATAACATGATCTTTATTACTTGTTTTACTCACCTTTTGTATTTGTCAGTTACTCGTGTTGGTAACTAACTGATATGTCATTGTGGCTTTCACTTTGTAGACCGGAAACACCTTGTTTGTGTGTTCAGTCCCTAAAACTGCAACGGAGGAAGATGTGAAGATGCATTTCACGTGAATAGACAGAATTGTTATTTCCACTGTATTGTGTAAAAGTGATTTTTAATCCTGATGTGTTGTACTTGCGTCTTACTATAAACGACAGCCACCTTCTGCGTTCGTTCACGTCAGTACTGTTTTTGTGTAGGGACGCATACCCGACCTGTCGTGTGTCTGCTGTGACCTTGGGCTGTGACGTGGCCAAGCTCATGCACCTTGATAAGGAAAGGTAACGAATGAGAAGTAACTGTAAATAAAAAATCATGTGATTCTTCTCCGTCTGTGCCAGTCTGCACGTTCAGCACGCGAGAAGGACACAGTCATATCTACCAGCTTATTGCTTACAGAGCTGCCAGCTGTGCTTAATTCACTGTTGATTTTTTTTTTTGCTTTGTGCTACACAATCGTGCTTCATTAAAAATAACTAATAAATACTGTTTAGTCTGTGTGATGTGAAATGCGTAACTTGCAGCATCACATCCACAGACTGATTTACTCACTAACCAAGCAGCTTCATTATTTGAATTTACTTTACTTTATGGTTCATACTTATTGTTCCTCATTTAAATTTGATTCAAATATTGCACACATGTCTGCAGAAGAAATGACTGCAAACAACAGCATGTGATGCATATTTCAGACTTACAAACACTGTATGTGTTTTAAAAATGTTGAGGTTTTTTTTATTGACTAAACCAACTTGTTTGGGGTAGATTTTTATTTGTTTTATTCTTTCAGGAATAGAGCTGGAAAAAACCTGCACTACTATGAGTGTGTCCTGCAGAAAACAGGGAAACATGAGCTGATTAACCCGCGCACGTGTGGTCACCTCTGTTGCTGTAGCAACTCTGAGAAGGTGAAATGGTACAGGGGGTCTAGATGCTTTTTAAAAATCTTTTAAATAGATCTATTTATGTTCAAATTATTTTTGAATACATATGTTGTATGTTTATTTTTTATAGCAGTATAAGTGTTGTAATGAAATGAAAAGGTTTTAGCAGTGTTCATTTACTGAAGCAAGCTTTGTGTAAAGTGTGTGTGCTTGTTTTGTCAGGTTGATGCAATAGAGTACTACAAAGCTAAAGAAAATGACCTGCTGCTGGAGTTTAGGCGGGAGGCAGAGCTGGCACCACAGTGCCACCTGGGGATTGCCTTTGTCACATTGCAGACTGAGGCTATGGCTAAGTAGTGAGTAGCTGCACAGCATGTGATGAAACACCTGAGACATGAGTTCATCAGAAGAGACATCCAGTTCAACAGCACCATAATCACAGCTACCTTTATTCATTTTTAGATATTATGGTGTCAGAGAGGCTTTGATCCTCCAAAGTAATTCATTTCATTCAATGCTACTTTTTTCATGGTTATAACTTTAATAGCTTTTTTTTTTTTGAAAGTGAAGCAATGTGGTGTTGTAATTGTAACATTTCTGTCATAACAAGAGGCAGTTGGCATTCAGTATGTGCCAGTGTTACCTCAGACATTGGAAGCAGCAGGATTATATGGGCTGACTAAGTCTGTCCTCTGGCCCGATCAGAACAGTGACTGCTTAATTTATATTGTCACCATATGACTTTTTAAATTGAAGCACATCTTCGGGGAATGGTTTAATATCAACAGCTGGTTAATGGTTATCACTAACAGCTGTCGTTTACCCATTACAGCATTCTCAAAGACTTCAATGCAGTCGAGTGTGGTGGCAGAAGTTGCTGTCGTGGGAAGCAGCCCCAACCTTCATCTAATAGTAGCACTCTGAAAGTGAACAAGTGGACTGTCAGTGTTGCCCCCCATCCTAAAAATGTGTATTGGTAAGATCTGAGACAGCAGACCTTCTTATCCTTCGTGCTGTGTTTGCTCCATGCATTTATAATACTGGTGCCAGTAAAGCTGGGCTATTCCTAACAATGATGCTGTTGTCTGATGGCCAAACAACTGATTCCAGTCAAATTGTAATTAAACAAAAAGTCTCTTGTTTCATGTATTGATGTGATGCACAAGATTGGAACACATCACTGCATTAAAAACAATTTTTTTTAATGTGCGATCTTGCATACATATGCCATATTTAGACCATATTTGTACCATGAAAATATTCTTTGTGATAACGTTTGATAGCATTGATAGTGGAGAGGCAGACAGGAAACATGGGGAGATAGGGAGGGTGTGACATTCAGCAAAGGTACTCGGTCAGATTCAAACTAAGGACATTGTAGTTACGTAGCGATAATATTCGAATACCAGTGCGCTCTTGTGACTTTATAACCATGTCACTTGAAGAATTGGCAGGGTGATACAGAGATGATATTTTAGTATGTGGCAAAATCTATTTTCCCAACCCAGAGCAAATCCTGCTTGGTGCCACTGAGAAATTGTTACAACATGCCAGAAGTGATTCTTTGATAGAGTATTCTCATCTTATGAAAATTGTACTCCATTACTGTTCAGCAGCAAATATTGTGCTTTTTACTCCACATTTATTTTATAGCTAGCTACTTTTTAGAGATTCTTCATAAAAAATATAATTAACTAATAAATTATCATGTATTATTATGGATTAATTACTTGTTAACTACCATATCTCTGTGGTAACACAGATCTCTGTGCTTGATTTTTAATGATTTGTTTCTTTGTCATATATCACCTTTGAAGATTTGTTGAACAAATGTTGACTAGATTTGCACATTGATGCGATTATCAGCATCAAATTCAGTACAATTTAAAATACTTTAATGTGTTTTCTAAGTGGAGGACTTAAAGTACATTTTATAAAATGTATCTTTAATTTAGCTAAATCCCTACATGTAGGTATTAAAACATTTCAGTTTAGTTCCCTGAGAAAGAAGAATAGAGACCATTATGTTTTCTTCACTTTGAATCTTTTTGTGTAACTGTCCTGTGTTTTTTCCACATCTTACAGGGCCAATCTCTCCAAGCAGGGTATTCGCTGGTACATGCGCTATGTGATGCTTAACTTCTTTCTTGTTTTGCTGCTCACTTTCCTCACCACTCCTACCATCATTATCAACAACATGGATAAGTTCAATGTGACTAAGCCCATCACCTCTCTCAATGTGAGACTTGCACGTGCAGACATACAGTATATACTTGTCAGAGTTTTGTTTTCAAAGCAGTGAATGAGTATTTTCTTTCTTTTTTTTTTTACTTCAGAGCCCTATTATCAGTCAGTTCTTTCCCACTCTCATGCTTTGGTCCTTCTCTGCATTGCTGCCTACCATAGTCTACTATTCTACTCTAGGAGAGGCACACTGGAGCAGGTAACACATTTGAACAGTGGCAGTGCAGTCATTGGTTTCTTTTTTAGATAAAATGTTTTTTGATCCAATGGTCTCTGTGTCTCAGGTCACTTGAGCAGCTGAGCATGTTGCGTAAACTCTACTTCTTCCTGCTTTTCATGGTGCTTATCCTCCCATCACTAGGACTCACCAGGTAATTTATGTTAACATCAGTTTGAATAAGCAACAGTTCACTTAGCATCTTAGTTATTTATGTGTCTGTATTAATGGTTTTGCAATTTGCACTGTAAATATAGGGAATCTAAACACTATAAAAATGATCAAGCATATGGTAAAGTGTGACTAACAGTTAGCTGAAATGACTAATATGTGCATTTTGCTACAGCTGGATTCAGTGAGAACCCTGACTAAAATTTTGCAGTCTTTCTGTTTTAGTCTTTCAGTGTTTTTTCAGTGGCTGTTTGATAAAAAGTTCCTCTCAAGTGGAAAACTGAGGTTTGAGTAAGTACTTCCTCTTCTTTTCTTCTGCTTTTAAAACAATTATTCTATGGTAACAATGAGAATATTAAATATTGGAGAAATGGCATTTCCAGCCTAGGTCTGTTTTACTGTCAACTCATGATACGACAGTTCAGCTTTATTCAAGTTGCAACAATATATCATACACACACAGGCCACGGACAGAAGTATGGATAAAAATGTTGTCCATTTATTTCCACAAAATCCACTGGCTCAGGATTTTTTTTTTAGCCCTGTATATCTGAGTCACCATTGTTGCAATGGTGTAGATACTAATGTTGATGTTATCTTATCTTATCTTACCTGACGTGGAGAATGTCACTTCTTCTGGCCTCTGCACTTCCATTAATTAATCTTCCTTTACCTTTTTTCTTTAGGTGTGTCTTCTTACCTGACCAAGGGGCGTTCTTTGTCAATTATGTGATCACAGCGGCACTGGTGGGGTCTGCAATGGAGTTGCTGCGATTACCTGGGCTGCTGCTTTACACTATTCGTATGGTGTTTGCGGGCTCTGCTGCTGAGAGGAAATATGTCAAACAGGTTCATAATGGCTTATACAAACACTATATCCGGGTCCAAGGTCCTTTTTTCTTACTGAACATTTTGAACATAATCAGTTGTACAAACTTGTGACCCTGTGCTGTTTTTGTAAATTTTCATTTTTAAACATTGTTGTATACCACTTCAAGTATGTGCTTTCTCTATAAATACATGTTGAAAAAAGTTCTAGTCAATGCAGCATATGTAGGCAATTGTACATAGGCCTGTAAAGTGATGGATAATGTATAATCGAAGTATATCAAGTGTCATGGCCAAAGAATGATACATTTTTTTCTGACTGAAGTTAAACAAGACAAATAGAATATTTTTTGTTTATAGATTTTTTTTTTAAAATCTCAGTCTCATCTAAACATTTACAAGTCAACTCTTGTTTGACTTCTGTTTACAGAACCAGGCCTACGAGTGTGAATATGGAGCCATGTACAGCTGGACCCTCTGTGTGTTTACTGTCATTATGGCTTACAGCATCATTTGTCCCATAATTGTGCCTTTTGGTGAGTTCTTAGGTGGTCTGTGTGCTAGAATTCAACATTTTACTTCATGTTTATCTCCTGCATGTTTCAGTCGTTCTCATTGGTTCATTTCTGTACATACAACATATTTCTCGGTTATTTCCATTATTTGTGTGTGTGTGTGTGTGTGTGCGTGTGTGTGTGTGTGTGCGTGTGTGTGTGTGTGCGTGTGTGTGTGTGTGTGTGTGCGCGTGTGTGTGTGTGCGCGTGTGTGTGTGTGCGTGTGTGTGTGTGTGTGTGTCTTGACTTTTTCAGGTCTTGTGTACATGCTGCTGAAGTACGTAGTAGACAAACACAACCTGTACTTTGCCTACTTGCCTGCTCACCTAGACCACCAGGTCCACATGGCAGCAGTCAATCAAGCTGTAGCTGCACCCATGATCTGCCTCATATGGCTTTACTTCTTCTCTGTCCTCAGAACAGGTATAAAGCGTGTGTGGGGACAAGTTAACACAAAACCTATGTAACAGAAATAACCACTGGTGTTTAACCATGTGAAGATTCTTTAGCGTAATTTTACATTACTGCTAACCCTTTTTATCTGAAAGTAATTTCGTAAAATTATGTTTCTCTTAACCGTTCACAACCATATTCTCTCAAGTAAAGTGTGGACCAAACATACGTGATTACTATATAATTATGTGTTTATGTGAGGCAGCTACATAAGTCAAATCTCAGTGTCACTATTTAAACTATCCATGTGGGTACCTGTGTGCCGTTTCAGGTTTCTTGACTCCCACGTCTCTTTTCACCTTGGTGGTTCTCTGTATTGCTGTCTTCATCTGCATCAGCTACGCTTGCTTTGGCCATTTCAAGTACCTCAGTCCACACAACTATACAGTAAGTTGGCTGCTGTGTGATGTATGTACTGCATATCTTTGTCATCCTTCACACTGAGCCCTCATATTGTTTGGGTACATTTACAGGTGAAAGATGAGGATGAGAATGAGGATACAGCAGAGGAAAACACCATGGTACAGTAGTTCTTTAACTAATCTATGTGACTTATGCAGGGTAATTTCATATATGACCTAAAATTGTATTAGCTTTGTCTGTCCCCTAATAGTCAGATTCTTCTGTATCAAAGTTATGTGTATGTTAACCATTATATGCAATATTGCATCAGACATCAGTGAGAATATTAAACACACTGGTGAATATTGAAAAATACTTTTGTTTTTAGCATTCATCACTTTCTTTTATGCTGTATATATACAGGTCTTCCTCCCCAGAGTGCTTAATCCCAAATCACCTGCCAGCGTCGCAGAGGGGTCTACACATCACCAGACTTATGGCTCTACACAGGAGACTGCAGCCCACAGCTCCTGCTCAGTGGAAGAAGACTTGTCAGATGGCTAAATCGGCGTATTCCTCCACCAAGTGAAGGTTTGGAGTTGGGATTTGGATAGACTCCAAAATGTAAATCTGCTTCCTTTACAGTGATTCTGAGATTGAATTTCAGATTTAGATTTTGAATTCAGTTCTGCTGTTCTGCTTAGTGAGACAGGAAAGATGTGTCCCACAATAGAAAACCTCCAGGTGGAACAAGAGAAAGGTGCAGTGGGTTCAAAATCAACTCAGGGTCCTTTCCTTTTTCTTTTGGTAAGACAAGGTAAAGTTGCGGTGAAGGCAGCAGAAAATATTTTTTAACAGGAAAGAAGGTAAATAGGAACTAGATAATATGATCACACGACCAGCACAGCACACGCATCACTGTGAAACCTACCAAGTATTTCCCTTTATTCTCATCAGTTTAAACAGAGTTACATACAAAATGTTTCTGACAAGGACCAATTCACCCAGCAATGTTTACCCAAAAATACATCATTTCACTCAAGTCATTATGAAATAATGCTGAATCCTATATATTGCACTTGCCAAAGCTGATTTTGCAATAAGGGTTACTATGCAAATGTATCCAGCATAAGATCAGCATCACATGTCAACATGAGCAAGCAGAGCTTGCTGCTCATTAATTGTTATCTAGATGGTGTCCTATTTAGATTTTCCACGGTGCCTTTTGATGCCAGAAGATAACAAACGCCAAGGGAATAACCTTTTACCTATTAAATAATGTACTTTTTGTATCAAGAGCTTTATGTTTTTTTTTTGTAATTAAAGAATTAACATTTATATCAGTTTTGCAGGAGCAACCAAATACCTTTTTATTAATTATATAAATTTTTATTATTACAATTTTAATTATTAAGGCATGAATATGATGGTGTATCACAAATGAATGTTTTAAAAAGGTCAATGTTTATTTTTATTTAATATATGTTTTTGCTGATTAAAAAAAAAATTGTGTATTTTAACAAGTAATCGTTAAAGGAACAGTTCAGTGGTTGTTAGAGTATAGATTTTTACAAAGATGTCCTCGGTTTATATAAAATACAGAAACTAATGTTATGAATGTGCTTTGTCATCAGGGGGCAGTGTTGAGCTGCAGAGGAAGCTTAACCCCTCAAATCAAAAGCAGTGAAAAAGGACAAATGCACAGTGTTACAATGAGTATTTAGAACTTATTCTGCTTTCTGTCATTTTCCTTTTGCTTCTTCTTTTTCCTCCCATTTCTCCCTTTCTTAACATGGTGCCTGCCACAGGTGAGAAAGACCTCTGTTGTCATTGAAAGGCTTTTGGGTACTGTACTGGTTAGCACAGTAGATAAATATGGGTAAAAAGGGCCTATGCTAATATTGCTTTTAGGGTATTAGCTGTGGTTAAAGGAGATGCTTTTGCTGTTGACTGAGGATCAGTTTACTCTAATGGAACCTCACGGCAGTACTTAAAATAATCAAAATTGTATATTTTTCCATTTCAATGTACACAGATTCACTTGCAGGCATTAAACACAGACTAAATTTTAAAACCCTGTGTCACTCTTCACCGAATAATAGCTATTGGCAATAGCTGCATATTTAGTCAGGTCACACAAAGTTGAAAGATTTGTTTATAAGAAATTAGTACTTAGTACTACAATATAAATTGCACAAAGGTTATTGACTGTATTTTATCCCTAATGCTGGACAAAGACTATGTATTACAAAACACACTCTCACTTGTTTCCTCTTACTCAAGTTGTATGTATGATTAAGCAATAAAGCCACTGTTCCTAGAGCTAAGTGATGTCCAATGTGCTAAAAGTGATAAGAGATACAAACAGCTTAGCTTGGAATGAAGCTTATATTCCTTTAATTATAAACAGAATGAGTCCAATACAAAGACGCTGTTGACAAAAGACAATTTTGACATACAGTGCTGTGAAAAAGTATTTGCCCCCTTCCTGATTGGAATATTACCCAAATATAACCAGAATGGAGTTTTTAAATGATTTCATTTTTAGGGAGAAAAAATCTGTTCAAAACTGGCCCTAAGCGGCACTAAGTGGAAAAATTAACTGCCCCTCAAACTCACAGTTAAACACGGTGGTGGTAGTGTGATGGTCTGGGGCTGCTTTGCAGCTTCAGGACCTGGACGACTTGCCACAATTAATAGCATGAATTCCACCAAAAAAAATCTGAAGGATAATGTCTGGCTATCAGTTTGTGACCTCAAGCTCAAACGCACTTGGGTTATGTAGCAGGACAATGATCCAAAACAAAGAAATCCCTTTAGCACCTTTAGTTCACCTCTGAATGGCTAAAAAAGAAAAGAAGGTATTGAAATGGCATAGTCAGAGACCGGACTTAAAGCCAATTGAGATGCTGTGGCCTAATCTTAAACAGGCCGTTCATGCTCAAAAAACCCTCTAATGTGGCTGAATTAAAACAATTCTGCAAAGAAGAGTGGGCCAAAATTCCTCCACAGCGATGTGAAAGACTCATTGCACAGTTATCACAAACGCTTGATTGCAGTTGTTGCTGTTGGCACAAACACTTAGTAGGTTTAGGGGGCAATTACTTTTTCACATAGAGTCAGGCAGGTTTGGACAGTGTTTTTCTCCTAATAAATGAAATCATCATTTAGAAAACACATTTTGTATTTACTCAGGTTGGCTTTGTGTAATATTAAAGTTGGTTTGGTGAGCTGAATCATTTGAGTGTGACCAAAAACAAAAAAGTCAGAAGGAAGAATTTCTTACACCAACTGTACATGCATCAACAAAATAACATGTCAAAGCTGTGCAGTGTCAGGGTGTGGGGCACTAGTAACTTGCAGACTTTCTCATGTGTCTTCAAGGATGAGCTGGGAAAGAGAAGAGAGTTTTATATTAGACACCTGATATACTGTCCGCAGGTTGTATCTGTTTCTTGTGTGTTTTATGTAGCCTCTCTGCTGGAAAGATGTCTTCAGTAGGCTCAGTGGAGCAGGAGTAATATAGATGTTAAGGCTGCAGGAGCCTGGGAAGCAGCAAAACCCAGTCACTTCTCCCAGAACTACAGTATACTACTTTCTTAAACCACACTGCAAACTTTGACCCAGTGTCAAATAGACCAGAAATTCACTGGCTCAGTTTCGGCACACATGGTTCTTGGCTTATTATAATGGGTGTGTGAAAGTCTGATGTGAAGTTTAATCCAATTACATGCAAACTGGGAGCGGTTTGTGGCAACTCATGCACATATTCAGCTCGCTTAGCTCTTCACATTGTTGATGCTTGGCTTTGCACAAATATATAGTCCTCCAAATTTGACACACAAACTACCTCTCTCATTACAAAATACAATTTTCCTTTTTTAGCTACTGCACTATTATAGAGCCACTACTGACATTGACTGTGTTTTTGAAAATGATTTTGGTAAGGCTTTGTTTTATGGATGTATACCTTTCTAATAATTTCCTTAGAAGTTCCATAAAGTCAGTATGTTTATGTTTTAGTAGAGTTGTAAGATATAAAAGTAGAACCTCTTACAGTTACATTGCTCTGTGCTGGGACAGTACAGTGAGATATTGTTTATAATTTTACAATTTCTGTACTTTTGTATTGGATGACATATTCATTCACATATTTAAGTAATGAGCTAATATTAGCTGATAGCTTAGTCGATTTATGAGTTAATTTCTAATCTAAACTAGGAACAATAGCAGGAAGTGCAGATATTACATAGATTTACATAGACGTAAATGAGGATACAGATACAACAGATAAAACTAATAATTATAATAATTATTGGTTTTGTGCAGTTTGTTGGCACCCCAAGTCAAATTAACAGACACAACACATCCTTCTATGAATCAAAATATTTACCCAATGTTAATCTAAGACCTCTGTGACTGTGTTTTGTATACGTGTGCAACCCACTGAACTCAGTGTCCTCAATGCATTCTTGGTATTGTTGTCGTCTGTGCTTTTGTAGACCACAGACACTATTATTTAGTCACTTCAATCCCTCTCTCCCAGCATTCACTTAATTCTGCACTCCCAGGCCACTGAACTCAAGAAAGAGCCGCTGTGTTGTGGGTGTGCATGTATGTGTGTGTATAAAATAGGAATTAAACCCATTTAGATTTCTGAGGTTTTGGGGTCAGGTTTTCTTCATGTCACCATTAAGATCGATGGATGTGACCTCTGACTGCTCCAATTTGTATATAAACATGGCACTAGCCAATCACGGCATCGCGTGGGATCGTGCCAACCAATGAAAGGCTCTGGCAGCATCGTGTTCAGTGGTACTCCCATCTTTTGTCTGTCAGGATTAGTGCCGTGGCAACGCTGGTCGCCTGGGAGGTGAGTTTCCCAGAGCAGCCGAACCAGGGCTGAAGCAGACTGCTTCGTTCCAAGCATTACTTCCTTCTCTGCCAATTGGGAAGGAGAACTAGAGTGGTGTGTATGTGTGTGTCAGTCTGTGGCTTCCAACTTCAAAACTTCCACCTAGACTGCCAGCTCTAATGAGGTACCATTCTGAGCAACAAGCTCAAAGTGTGTTTGTCTGTGTGAATGAGTGGGAGGTTGGTGAGGGGCTGTCCTTGTGTGTTCTCTTCTGTGTGGGGTACTCTGTGGAGAAGTCACCCCACTCTCCCTCCCTTTTCTGTCAGTGGACTACGTTAGCCAGAAGGGCAGAGGGCCAGGGAGCTGAAATCACCACTGTTGAACAAGCATGTGACTCCAAACCTAGGCCCTTTTGTGTGAACATGGGAATAGGCAAACATGAGAGTGAATAGACATGAGGAATTATTAAAAACTGCTTGTGTGTTTTTCTGATTGCTCTTCCTAAAAGAAATCTACCACAATAGGTTTTAAAAGTTATAATCCTAAACTTTCGCAAGAATAAGAACGTCTTTAAAAATGTTTTCTGCAAGAGCAGTTTAATGTCTTAACTTTAAGTAATTACCTCTTTATATAGCGGTTTTCATCGTTAGTGTTGGGGTCCGCCATGCTCACTGGATTCAGGTTGACTTAGCACGACCAGATAATTCACAGGAAATGCTGCATACATGTAATCCACATTTTCTGCTGCTGCTGTTTAACATTAACATTGTTTAAATGAGACAGTGTCCATAAAAGTTCAGTTAGCTTTAGCAGAAAATTATTACAGCAGAATAAACTGTAGGCAGTCAGGCATATATCCATGATATAAAATTATTGATAACTTACAAATATGCCAATAAATCTGATTTCAATGAATAGAAGAACCTCCCACTTCCAGTGAAAGCAGGGTGAGAAGTTGCAGGTCACAAATGCACACAGTATAAGCCAAGAATTGTCCAACAAGTTGGGGGACTAAAATAGGATTACCGAGTACAAAATCAACTCAAAACTAGCAGACTGTCCAAAATCATTGTTGGACAGTAGCCAGTCATGTTTTTCTAAGTGTAACTGAAGCCAAGTTCACACTGCTTACACTGGCTTAGACTGCTGGATCTGAGCCAGGACAAACCAAACAAAACCAGTGTCCGTTTAGTCTGTTTAAAACAGGATTTACTCCATATGCTGCTAAGAGAAAGCGGTCATGGTCATTTTGCCTAAAATCATCCAACTGGTAATGAATAACAAGGTCTAAAATGAATTAAAAGGACAACAGGGAGTGTCTTTAAATGCAGGATGTGTGTAGGAGAGGTCTTGAGCAGGAGCCTACGCTGTAAAAAGTTATAAGTTATAAGAGAGTCAGATGATCATGATGACAATGTTAACATAAGCCTAATTACTGGGCAGCTATGGCGGATGGTTGCCCAGCAGTTAGGTAGAGAGACACAAACCTATACTCACAAGATTGTGACAATGTAGAATTAATGAAAATACTGTGCTTGTGAATATTTTGGTTTTGTCAAAAAGAAAATGTCACCAGTAGAAAAGGGACTTTTAGTCATACGAATGGAAGAAATAACACGCATCACCTGACCATTTCTTAATATACAGTATTAAGGCTTAGAATGACCGACTTTGCCAGAAAATTATTAATCTGAGTCACAAGCGGTTCTAACAGAGACAATGTACTAGCAAAATAAACTCTTTGCTACGTCATCCTTGAAAAGCAGATTAAATGCAGCTACACAACCAATTGCAAATATTCCACCCATTGACAGAATCACACCACGCACTGACACATATCCTTTTATTCTTCCTCTCCCATGCTAGATCATGTTTCAACTATTGTGCAGCCAAATTATAGTTCTATAGCTTTAACCCTTAAGCCGGTTGCAGTGAGTTCATGTCACATACCGGTAAGTTACTTTAAATCATGGCCATAGACCACAGACATTTACCTACCTACATCAGTGAACCACTACACAGTTTCTTTTCCTTATGCACACAAATATACTGTGTGTACTGTGTGTACACAGGAAATGCACACTATGATTTCCTAACACTATTCATTCCTATTCCCATATGCCATGCAGTAATGTTAGTGGGATCCATGCACGCATCCTGCCAGCTGTGCAAAAGGCTTAACCCTATCTGTCTTCCAGACACATTGGTTGAAACTGCCAGATTCTTTGCTTCCCTGCCTCTGTAAGAGTTTCTTGGGTAAAAGAAAGAGATTGCTTGTAGCCAGCACATGGAACCTAAACTCAGCACTCAGAAAAGCTAAAAAAGACCTAGAAAATATGAGATACTGGTTGTTAGAAAGAGCGGAGACACAAGATTAAAACTGCACAGTCATATACTGTACGGACAATACATGTCCCTACACTGTTGATTCAATGGGCTGTATTTGCTAGGGTAATCAACATGCATTATATTGTCACAGAATGTTAAAGCAACAAAATTAAGTAGAGGGATATATCAATCATTTATTATAATCAACAGACAAGCATTACCTCTGTATGTCTACTCCTGCATTAACAATACAATGCAACAGAACAAGGAAAAATGAGAGTGACTGTGGCTCTCCAGGTTACTTGTAAACACAGGAAAATACATTTTAATGTAATATAAAAGTACTTTAATGTATGTGGAGTGCCTTTGTTTCATGTGTTTAATAGCCCAAAAGCACAGGTGTTTTCAGTTATATTAGCAGTGGCTGCATTCCATTTAGCCTTTCCCTGCTTTTATGCTTTAACTGGTATAAATCCTCACTGTCATGGTTTAGCTGGGGCACTTACACTGAATGGAGCCGTCATTAACTATATTAGTTACATCTGTGCTTTCCCTGCTGCAACAGTTCACATTGTCTGCTGTGATATTATGAAGTGTCCAGTATTGAATCAGTATTGTAACATGGATATACATTTTTGTTCAGTTTTAGATAAAAGTAGTAGTAGCACTGTGAGTTTACACTGAACCATAAAAGAGCCTCTGAGGTAAAGACAGAAAGCTGTGGACAGCACGGTTCATTACCTTCCAAACTGAATGCACTCAGAGTGGCATTTACGCACTTCTCCAGCCTGCTGAGGTCGGACTGCTCCTTCTTTTACGCATGCACTCCGGAAAGCAGGCTGTGACGTCAGACCACACTTGCGCATGGTCTGGTTTGTATAAACACTAAAAAACAAACACGCCCAAAATGAGACGTTAACGGTATTAATTTATTTATGCTTTGATATTTAGTGCCGACACGACCCACTACACAAAAAAATTGATTTTGGGGGGGAAAAGACAAGAAAGAAGGAAACTGGAGTGTTGCTGTGGTAACCACTAAAGGTTTGTTGTCAGTGGCAACCAAAGTAGCGTTTGCACTTCGAGCCTCTGTTAGCTTTTAGCTAGCTAGCCGGCAGTTTAAAGAGTATATAAGGTTACCATAACATCTATATATAAAGTCGTTTAGTACTTAGTAAAAATGGATTCAAACTCCTTATATTATTCTTTGGAACTCATCGCCAGTAGCGGACATATTTTAAATACCGAGGAAACAACCGCTCTGCAGACTTCTTTGGTGATTCTGAAAAAAAACTACAAATTCCACAGAGTCTTGTTTTGGGGCAAAATATTGGGGTTGAAGGCGGTTTATTTTATCGCTCAGGGGAGAGGAGAAGACGAGCTGAAAGATAAAAAGAATCTATACAGGTAAGTCAGCCTCAAGTGTAGTGCGTTGTGTTTTAATGTGTGAAATAATAATAATAATGATGCTTGCGTTTCTTGTGGTTTGTTGTCTGCAGCTTCAACTGCATGGACTGGTTCCTGCTGCCCCCAGCCTCAGATTCTGTGATCAGTGAAGTGTCCAAAGCTGCAAAGGGTCGCTTCATAGGGGATCCCTCATTTGTGTATGAGCATACTGACATCGTTAGGAGAGGAGAGGGTGATGAAGCACAGGAGGAGGAAATCGTGGTAAGTGTGATCAATTAGATAAAATCTAAGAGTGAGTCACACACACACACACACACACACCGGTGCTTTACAGTGTACCATTTTATGTGTCGCGGCAATAGAATCTGTTTAAAATCATGTAGTATATAAATCCATCCATCCGCCTTAAGGTTGTTTAACCAAAGGCAAAACAAGGATGATCGGAGCCTAAAAATTAAGGAACAATGTACAGAATAAAGCAGAGATTTTTATGACAATTTATAAAAATGCTGTGTTAAGTTCTGTAATTGTTCTTGGTTTCATCAAAGACCAAAGTTACCGAGGAGAGCAGGTTGGCTGTGACAATTCATCAGATTGATGAGGAGGTGTCTGTGGTACCCCGTGGCGCCTTCATCAAGAATCCACATGGTCTTGTCGAGATGAACCGCAGCTTTGGTGGTATGACGAGTGCTTTTACCACGTTGTTCTGTTTAATAAAACGTTATTCAAATATAGTATTTATGTTGCTGGATAAGTGATCATAAGCATCATTTAGATGTTTCAAAAGGATTTGGTGAACTTGCCTGTCCTGTTTTGTGCAAGTTTCTAATGTGCATGTTTTTCAAATTCCTTCCTCAGGTCTGTCACACTCAGAAGCAGCAAAACTGGACAATTTTTTTCACTTCAGCAAACCAAAAAATCTAAAGAAAAAATCCATCCTGGAGTTGGGTGATTTGAACCCAGCTATGGACTTCTTTGATGTACTAAGTGAAGACATTCCTAAAGGTGAAATTACAGAGCTCAGTTTATGCAAAACCTATTTATGTCACCTGTTTTATAAAAATGAATATCAGCTCTATTTTTGCAGGTATGTCACTACATGAACTGAGCTGTATTTTTTTTTATTGTATTTTAACTAATTTAACAGATGTGGTAAATGAAACAATAACGTATCAACATTTTTTAGTTGTTTAGAGGATATTCTTAAGCATTGTGTGTTAAAGGGATTTTTACGGTTCCGATAGTAAAAATTAAGTTCTTTATATTTAGTGGGATTCGGCTGCAATGCTACATTACTGATGAAGAAGTACGATTTTAGCACAAATCATTTTGGGGATTTCTCAAAGTGAAACAACTGAATCATTACAGTCAATGGTCGAGTGACCAATTCTAAACTGATAACCTCCTAATGTCAACCAGGCTGCCAGATGAGAAGGATTTTATGGGAATATGCTGGAGGAATTTCAACATGTTGTACAATGACCTGATAACCCAACGATTACTTGTTAGATTAGAAATACTTTGGCACCTCGCCATGTACTCAAGGCTCACATACTGGGATTAAAAAGGAGTACATGGGAAACCAGAATGATTATGATATTGCTCAAATCAAATATACTAAATAAAACAAGTAACTTCACAGTTATAGCTCATGTAGTCATACCGGTTATCAAGGGCCCTAGAGTCTTTTTTTTTCTTTTATTTCATTACATTCCTCCTTTATAATGATGTATATCAGAAAAAAACTTAGAAACCAAACATACTGGAAATAATATGAAAATAATGAGAACATAGTCATGATTAGTTCTTTTAGTTAGCAGGTCTGTGCAGTTGGTTGCTTAGTCTAGGCCAAAATGACTGCAGATAAAGTGAGGTTCTGTCCTGAAGTGCATGTGTATGACAGTAAAAATGTTGAATGTCCCTGACCAAACATGCAACAGATGTCTGCTGTAAGTGGGCTTCCTTGTGTCTATATGTTTGTGTGCGATACGGATGTCAGCTGTGTCATCACTGAGGCAGACGCTACGCAGCTGTCTCAGTGCCACACACTGCAGCCGTCTTAACAGCAGATAGCACGCATTTGCTGAAAATGGGAAAGATTTAACATTTCCGAAATGGGAGTCCATGGGGGGAATGTGGTTTGATGTATCTCCACCAAAAAACAGGTGCTTTCCTCTGAGACTCCTTTCCACAACAGTACTACAAACTGTTTCCAGCACTTGATCGGCAGCTTTAGGTTCCTCTTCTTACAGCAGAACAGTTATACTCTGGATATTACATGCAGAATATCACATGCCAAACTTCCTAGTTTGGGAAGTTCTGTTACTTCTAGTGGGATCATACTTTCCCATCTAAGTTCAAAGACAAATGAGAAGTGGAGCAACAGTTGTGCCTTTTAGAATAATCTCCCTTTTGTGTAATCAGTCAAATGGCTTTAATGTTTATATGGTAGCAGATCCAGTTCTTGTTCGCAGTTCACAGGGTCTTGGTTTTATGGTCACACCCAAACATATTGAGAAACTAGTTAGACTGTAGATCTCAAAAGCACAATGAATTGATTTTTTGGACTATCTCTTGGCTGTCCTTGCCATCTGAACAGTATCATTTTCTTGGAATGATTTCTAAAAATGACTACACCTCATTTTAGCTACACAATGTGGTAGACTGTGTGCATTTCACATCAACTGTTTATGTGTGTGTTTATGTGTAGGACTGTGGAGTCTTCAGTTTGAATGTGCCAGCAAAGTGTGTGTGCTCCGCAGCCTGTTGTGGCTTGGCCTGACCTTCTACCATGTGCCAATGACGCCACAGCACGGATACATCTACATCGGTTATGGGACTAAGAATTTGGACCTTCCCTTCATGCTCTGAAACCAGACACCTTCAACTTCTTTCAGCCTTCTCGTGTTTCTCTTTTGTTCACATCTGTCCTCAAGACTAAAATGTATTATATCCGACATATTATAAGACTGTCTTTTGTCCTAAAACAAATAAACTAAAGAGTTAGTTGTCCAGTTTGTGTCTGTACAGTTTTGTTCATTTGTGTTCTTATCCATAAAATCTATACAGTAAACACAGGTTGAGAGGCACCATAAATAGACACATTTTATTTGCACATCTGTGTTGCTTTGAGTATGCAGAGTCAACATCCCACCTACATTGAAAGCGTAACACTGACCCAGTTGTTGTTCACATTAAGCTGTCAGTAAGTTGGCTTCAAAGGATTTTTGAGAACCAGCAGAGCCAGAATAAATTATTCTGGGTGTCGCTAGGGATGATTCATTAAAATTGTGATGCAGATTTATAAACAAAACATAGGATAAATACAGATAAATGAAGCTTTTAGACCTTTTTCCAAGGCAGTATGACAAGACTTGGGGTAAACTGTTGATGTAGCTGAAGATGTGGAAATCCACTGCGTCCTTACATAATGGGCCCACCCATTATCCTGATGGTGCTGTACTGAGTCGTCAGGCTTTCTGTCCTTCACTGCTTTATGTAAAGAGGCTTGACACCATAACGCACATTGTCCTGGAGTGCGGGGTGGCCAACAGGCATGCGCTTTTTACACCATTTCAGTCCCTTTTTATAGATGGGTTTCACTGAGTTAATGGACCAGCGGGTCAAGTATCTGTACAATAAAAAGCAGACACTCGATATCAGATTTGCACTGGGATCCATCACAACACATAGATAACAGTGAGACATAAACATATAAGCAGACAGACAGTGATTTATACATCACCTGTTAAGTTGGCGTTTGGGCCTATTTGGGATATGGCCCTCTGGAAGTTTGGGTCTGTGGTCAGGAAGTAGACCTTGAACACAAAGAGAAAAGTAGAAAAATAGGTATATTTATTTAAATTAAATGTTTCAAAACAACTGAATCAGTAAATCTGGTGCAAAAGCTTCATTTATACTATAAATACATTTCAGATCTGTTCTATTGATGCCATATATTAGGACTGTGCAGTTCTAATATATACGCAGTTTGACAGGAGACAATGTTTAAAGTCAGTGTTAACCAGCATCATGACATTGTACTCTACCCTACTATCACTGGCCGTGTTCGCACTTACAGTCATTTAGCAGTGCCAAAATTGCTGTGCCAAAATCATATTATAGCATATGCCAATATTTTCATTTTTGCATATGCTTATTTTTCTCCACCACCAAAATTTCCTGAAAGCCTGCACTAGTTTTCAGTTCATAACCCTACATACACAGTGTCAAAATCTAAAACATCTTCAGCTGCTTTCATACATGCACTGAACCCTGAACTTTTCCAGGCTTGTCCTGGATGAGATGCATGTGAGAAGACAAATATCCAGGTCAGTACGGCTTTGAAGAGGACAAAGACTTCATAGCAACTAACAAATAAAATAGACCAGAAAGTAACACTGACCTGCCCTGTGAGCCATCTGCACACAGATGGCAATCTTACGATGTTCCTCTAGACAGAGACCAGTGATTCTCCTGGGCAACATCCCTCCATCTGACCTGATGAACTGACTTAACAGCAAGACATCCTGGAGGGGTTTAAACATATAAAGAAAACAAAGCATTAGGACACTCTCCATAATGTGTGAGATAATTTGATTAATGCTTTAAATGAATGCATTTACTGTATAGTTGTATTTGTGTTGGAGGTTCCATCTGTAGATAGGACACTTGGCTGTAGGGTTTGGAGGCTGTAGTCCTGCAGGAACATCCAGGGTCTGTCCCTCAATCTGACAAAAGATGAATATTACTATACTTAGTCTACAGGTTCCTTGACAGGCTGAAAGAATTTACATGCATCCTTTACATGTAAGGGAAATGACTCCCCCACTCTGCTATCTAATAGCTGGTTTACCAATTCAGGTAAAACAGTTGCATTTTCTCACATCTGACAAAGCCTCTTCTTTGGAAAAACAAGGTGAAATGTATTGTTCTATGCTCTGTGTTTGCAATAATGTCATCTTAACCTTACACAACTTTAAAATGTCACTACTCTTCATATGTTCATATAAATTAACATGGGGACATTGAGCTAGCTACTCCTCTTCTCTGCATAGTGCAATTGTTCCTTTAACAGCACATTTTTTCAAACACACACACACACAAATGAATACTACATTACTGTTACTTCAAACAATAAAGTGTGCAATAACAACAATATATTTTTTTTGGTAAATTAGTCACAATATAAAAAATATCACATATGTGCAATACATAAATATAAATAACAACATTAATATGTGTGCATTTATTTACTATATTTACTATCTGCCTTATTGCTTCTCACTTCTTTAGAATTCATTAAAACATCTCAGGTAATAACTTTGAGTGTACTTCATGGTCACTACTGTGATGCATCAAAATAAATACCTTGTCTTATTAAAATACATCAAAAAAGTAAAAGAGTGAGTGCTTATATGAAACCCATAAAGAATTAAAACCACTAAAACACTACACTACAAAGACAAAGTGCAGGTACGTAACAGAATCAGAGTTGTACTTACAATAGTTGTTTTACCCTCTTTCTTCTCTACCACTGCAGAGACATAGACAGACATATAATCATGTTAGGCCTTAATTATATAGATCACTAATAGTACTTTTCTTTACAACCTTCCAGCAAGTACAAATAAAATGAGTCTCCAACTCTAAGTAGAAATCCACACATTATTATTCAGTTACGTGACATTTACATACAAATCTGCAGTTGTTTACTATGAAACAGAATCAAAAACCGTATCTGGTCAAATGTTTAACAAGACATAAAGCACCAATTTAAGCGTCAATAAAATCAGCAGTAATAAAACAAAGCCACAACAATGGTGTGTTTATTTTTTCACAGTATTACATTTTATTTTTCATACTGACATGTTTAGCATTCTCAATACACGAAGTGAAAAGATGTCAACAGGGGGGCATGGCTTCTGGCATGCAGCTATTTTATGAAATTTATAAATATTCTTATACATTTTTTACATCTGCGATAAATCTAAGACAGAAAGATTTTTCTTGAAGATTTCCCACGATGTTTGTCCCTGTCAGTGCCTCACGTAACATTAACATGCTAACTTAGCTAGCTCTAACACTGACTAAAATCGCAACGTCTGCAGATAAGTCTCACCTTGCCGGATCCCTCTGCTCTGAATGGTTAAAGCGGGCAACTGGGGAACATTTATCCTTTGAAAAGCACTCAAGTTGATATTTGTGACACCTTGTTTTAGCCCAGTAAAAGAGATCCAAACAGACTTCAACACACTGCGAACCGCCATGTCTAATTCTTGACCTTCCCCATAGGTTCTTCCTGTCTGATAATCTCGCGAGAATTGAAGCAGCGACACCCTCGGTGGAGACCTCGTATTACAACCCTGGCGGTAAAAAACATATAAAATGTCAAAAAAACAAATCAAATCAACTTAATCTGCCAGTATTTTTGTGTATAAATTTATGTTTCGGTTATGAACTGGCTTAATAAAGAAAAACTTTGCATGGCCAAGAAGAAATTCTTCTTAATATCCAGAGAAATATGCTTAAGATTTATGAATGGCTATCAAAGGTTTTCCCTTAAAAGGCAAAAGATTACGAGCCAAGATCTAAATGTAATTCATCTACAATTAACCACAAAACAGACAGCAACATTGTATCAAGTAAAATTAAACACAAGACGGGAAAAAAAATTTACAGGGCTTGTTAAAAAGACTCACTAAACGTATCTGTCTAAGACAAGGGAGCAGTTAAGCAAAAAACTGAAAATGGCATCAAGATAGAGCAAAATGAACTGAAGCCCAGCAGAGATTCATTAAAAAAACATAATTCATCCTACAAATACTTTTTCATGTATTGTCAATAAGTAACATATAAACTGCAGAAAATGTATTCTGTACACTGAAGGATGTACCTTCAGAGGTTATTTCATTCCTGTGTTTCTTTTCTTCAGATTTGTTTTTCTTCGAGTTCATGTCAAAGCCACTATTCATGGCTCGTAACGTGTTTATCAGATGAAAGTATGAGAGGCACCTGGAGGAACAGTGTAGGAACATGCCACACTTTAGTTACAGAAAGCACAAGATACAGGTAGATTCTTCATGCACAGATAAAGTGGCTCAGAGAAGATAAAGAGTTTGATGTGTGATAGTGTTATCATGAGAACACTATGCCATTGTACAGCTGTTATGTTTTTGTTTGCTGTTTTTTAAGATTATCTCATGGTTTCGTCTTTTTCTACAGAGAATAATATTAAGAAAGCCGAGGCAGACTGCAATTATAGTTCTACAAGGTATTTTCTTTAAGTGTTTTCACATATGAACCCCAAAGAATGTCTGGAGAATCAGGTGCACACGTTGTCTGGAATTGCCCCTTCACGCCTTGGAAATACTATAAGATTTGGATACTAGGTTAAAATATGGCACAAATTTATTCACACTTACCATTTAGCTATTTCTTGGGTTCCTCCTCATAGAAATGTCAGAATAACACAACAGCTAACTAATTGATGACAGAAATAGACCCTGGTATGAGGTTCTTTTCTAAAGCCCATCATCACATGCCATTTGCAAGAAAATGTTTTCAATAAAGTATTCATGAAGAAGACGTTTTTTCTCGGTGCATATGATTAGTAAATTTTGTTATCAGTATATGGTGTAGTTGTGCAAGAATACCCCAAAAAAGAGTCAACAAAGCCAAAGAGCAAAATATTTTTGTTTATTAGAAAACTCCCCTTGATTCCCTTATGTGTCGTTGAGCGTAACGTGATAATCACAAGACCTAGCACAAATTATGATGTTCACAATCATGGTTCCTGAGTTCCTGGCAAAAAATGCGAACAATTTCTCAAATGCCACCTAAACTGTGGACACTGAAAGAGCTGCACACTCAGATGCAAACGCTCTTCTTCTATAATTGTGTAGTCTACAAAGCAGACAGGAGATAGGTAGAGATTACTGTCACCCTACCACCACAAAGGAAGCATTGTCTCAGGGATCAGGTCCCTTCGTCAAGAACACTTAAGCAGTCACATTCCTCAAGAGAAGCCTAAAAAAATGGCATTTAAAGTGTCTGGCCACCTCCTCACAGGCTTTGATATTCAAATGAAACATGGCCCTGTACAAACAGCGCCTCAGCTGAGGAAGAGGGGGGAGAGTAAATCAGATAGGATTTCCCTCAGATGAAAAGAGACCGTCTGACATTTTCACAGCAAGCGCCGAGGGGCACTGAAGCAATGCTGGGTCAATGTCATGGTGGGAAGTTATTGCTGTGTGGAAAAGGTTAGCGTTTTCACCTCTGCCTCTCTAGATAAACTGGTAAAACGCAAAGTGGAATGAGCAGAAGAGCTGAGATGAGCGGGCAACACATCACATCACACACACAACTATACAATTTCACACACTCTGCTTCTCCTTTTTTGATTGTTTTACTGTTAAGATCTTGATGAACGCTGTAGGACCCTGTTGAACAGTCTAAAAGCAAAAAGATAATAAGAAAACATCTGATTTGTTTAATCAAAATTACTGAATTACACAACCTGTCGATTGTCTTTTGATGGTTTCACCGTACTCTGTTTCCTTAGATGAAAATTTCTCTCAGTGAGGACCAAACGTTTTCGACAGAATATCTCCATATATTCCCATACAGATGGAATGTGTGGATTTTCTGCCATCTGAATTGATGGGCACATTCTGGTATGCAATTAAGGCATAGCTGTCACTAAGAGGCTTTCTTGGATGATTAACTTGTAAGGGCTGTTGCATCCAAGGAAGTCAACTGAACACAATTAGCCTATTTCAAGAGAATGAGTTTGGTTAAAACCCCCCACAGCTTGTAAAGTGAGGTGAGAAGAAAAAAGCTTTCCAAAGCAGACAACTGGAAACATCAACCAGGGAATGGAGATCAATGTCCAGGGTGGCATTTGTTGCACATTCATTGCTCTTCTTCTTTGTTAAAGTTGGGTAAAGCTTTCGTGCAAGTGACATTAATCTTTATCCATCCAAGTATCAACAAGCCCCCACCTCAGCTCTTCTGTTTCTCAACCCTCTCACTCACTACCCTTCTCAAACTTATTTCTGGATATGTAATAAACAAAGTCACTGCTCCTTCAAGGGGCTCTTGTGAATTGGCCCTCTGCGAATGCCAGCTTCTAGCCTATCTCTCAAAAACATACTCACTCTGCCCATAAATACAGTACACAAATGCCCACATGCTCTGTCTTTCTCGTTTGTGCTGTTTATGTGTGGCAGGCAGCCCACTGAGTCTGTGGAATTCTTATGCAGGTTGCATTGCCTGTGATACAATAGCTGCCTGGCTCATGAGTGGTCCTCTTCAAATGTTTAAAAACATTTTGTTCTCTCTCTTTGCATTTTAATTCCCGCCGGGATGTAGTTTTTGTTTTAGTTTGGAACTGGTGCGGCACCTCCTGAGGTCCAGTCTCCTTCAGTTCAGTTGAGTTTGTCTGACCCTTAAAAGGGTTACCCCCAGTGGCTAGCAACAAGGAAGTCAATTAAAGTAGACGGGGGATAAGAGGGGGAGGATAAAGAGACAACCAGTATGTTTCCACCATGATCTGTGTCTCTAACCTAGAATTTCCTTTCCATCTGTTTTAAATAAATGAATAGTGTTTCACCTGAAGTAACAACCACCAAATTGTAAGCAGTGATTAATGCAAGCTCAGAAGGATGTTTTAATGTGATACAGAGGTGCCTCATGCTGTGCTCATTTGTGCAGAGCTGCTCAGATTAGTTTCCCACCATGGCTGCCCTTGTTCCTTACTTCCTCCTTCTGCACGTTGCCATGACGCCTGCAACGGCATCCTCACGTAGACTAGATCGTTTCCAGTCAACTGCAGTCGTTTGTACTAAAATTCTGGATCTCCAGGTGGTCATGTGACTTATGAGGTGAGTATTGCTATTAAAGGGCTGCACATTTTTCTCCATCTGCTAGAATTAGTAACTTTTAATCCTGTTTAAAATGTAGCTTTACCATATGTGTGTGAAATTTACTTTTATGTTGATAAAATTTTGATATATAAAATTGAGCCCTGCGTAAATTGACAATAGTTGTTTACTTTGCATATCTGTTATTTGATGCTGAGAAGAGAGGTACATTTTGCTGTCTGCTCTTAAAATAGTTCATAATAACTGAAAGTAATAAAATCAGCACAGTAAGTAAAAAATGCTCAAATATTGCATTGAGCTGACAGGAACTCCTACATTGTTGCTGGGTCAATGTGAATGAGCACTTTCACATTAACAATAGGTTGCTCTCACATAACAGGTCATCAGAACATGTAGTGTAAATGATCTGCACTTATATAGCATGTTACTTTTTTCAGCTGGCTTGAAATTGTTACCAGGAGCAACTTGGGGTTCAGTTCAACATATGAGAGGAGGAACCAGGAATCATACCTCCTGATACACAGCTGCCCCAGTGATGATGATTTAACTCGACAGCTTTCTTCTGCCTTTAAACCAGATGTGTTGCCATGGTGCTTTTGAATAAACTGTTTGTAGCTTTGCAAACAGATTCTTGGCAGATGTTGACACTTACTACTTCTGACCGGATGTCACTTCAAACTATGATTATTTATGTTATTTTTATTCATCTACATGAAGAATGGGTGGTTGTCCTTTGCTTATTTCACCACTGCACAATTGCTTCACAGTCAAGCTTATCTTGACATAGCATCAGAATGTGTTATTCCTCCCCTCTTTGTATAGAAAGACTTAACTGTTAAATCTGTGAGTTCACTAATGTTGTCCTGCTTATCTACAGCACACAACATAACATACCACGTCTGTGTATCTCAGCAAATGTGAACTACTTTACCTGCACTGATTATAACAATAAGTTATAACATCAATAAGAAAACATAAGTTTGTAGCATTTTTAAAGTTATATATTTTATATAAAATAGTGCTGTTTTTATGCTGGATTCACCCCTAAATGGTGAAACTTCACAAGGAAGTTTTTTATATTTGCAGAGCAAAAACATTGACCTTCTCCCTCAATGACGTGTCTTTTATCTAACGTCTACAGTGACTTAAATGCAGTATATGTATGGATGTATTGGATAGTATAGAATAAGCATGAACAGGCTGCACTGCAGACAGGGGGCAGTAGTGATTGTCAGGTGCACTTTTCCTGCCTTCCACCTTGTGTAGACTGTTGCCCGTCAGTGAGACCTTTGGGATTAAATAATAAAACACATTCAGCTGGAGGCTGGAAGTAATCAAGGGACACAAATCTCACACGTTTTAAACCTAGGTTCTGTTATTATTACATATTGGGCAGTTATGTCTGTGTACTAGACATATATGGAAACCTTTAAATAATCCGTTTTACAACTGCGTAATGGCAGGATGAAGAAATATAGCCTACCATGTCCGATTTACAACTGGAATAAAAAGTGCCCAGTGAAGTATTTTCAGACCTAAGAAACCCCCTCTCCCAACCCCGAGACATGTTACGTGGGCTCCCTGATGGGAACATGATCTTTGTCCCTTGTTCTCTTCCTTTCCCAGTTGGGGTTCATTCACGGAAACAACTTGAGACCTTGTTTTTTTCTTATTTTTACTGCCTTCTTTTTGTTGTATTTCTCACACCATGTCCAATACATCTTATGCCCTGAAAGAGAATGTAAAAACCCCACTTCCCTGCTTTTTGGGTGTGTGTGTGTGTGTGTGTGTGTGTGTGTGCATGTATCCAGTCTGCATTGCAGTGGTGAGAAGAAGTTGTACAGTGACCGGCAATCAGTCAAGAGTTTCTCCAGTCTTTATGCATCAGGCTTAATTAGAAGACATTCACTCACACAAAGAGACATGATGCAACAAAAGAGTGGACGCTGAAAAGGAGCAAACCTGAAGTCCTTCCATCTCCCATTCAGTCGTATGTATAAGGACTGGGCAGTCAAGCACAAGGCAAACTCTCCAGTAAAATTCCATCACTGGCAATCACAGAAATTAGAACAGCAATAAAGGAAGAGCTGCTTTTTCTAAGGACTGCTTTGTTATCAAGTGGGAGCACACACATGTTTTATTCTTTAAATTTTTTTTTTCTCAGTAGTAATCAACTGCATGGGTTAACGCATACTTGCCAACCCTCAGACATAGAAAATAGGACAAATACAAAAAAGATTTCAAGACCAAAGGTGGTGGTCTGGGTATCGTCCCCCAGTAAAAACGGAGCTTCAAAGACCTTGTTTTCTGCATTCTGGCAACTTTAAAAGAAGGAAAATGATAAAATAAGTAGTACATAAGTACTGAAATTAGCATGAGTATATTTTTGCTTGGAAGGAGGAGGTACAAACATTATTCATTTGTATACCAAGAAGGTGTACTGCAGCTGTATTATTGTTCGAGTGGAACTAAAACCCGTACAAAGCACAGTAGCAGTGACAGGTTGTGATAAGAAAATAAGGGAAAGAGGTGATTTTATTTGATAAATTAAGAGTAATGTGGGAGAATTTCCACAGGTTAATGAAAACAGGAGTCTCCTGGGAAAATCAGGAGGACTGGCAAGTATGCTTGAGAGTGAAATGTTAAAAGTTAGTGGGTGCTATGTTTCAGACATGAGTGACAAAGTGAGTCTTGCATTGAATTTCGCCATATTTCCAAAAAATCTAAATCTGTTGCTACTGCTGTTACAAGCTATTATTAGAATCACCATCAACAAAAACCACAGACCAACCAGCTGTGTGTTTAAGAATTTTCCTGACCCAAGTTGATGAATTGAGAATTGAAATATGATGTTGTCTCTTTTCTATGTCATTTGCTTTATTAACCATCTGTGCATGCATGCGATATACGGTATTTGACTCTAAAAAGCTTACGTATATACCTTAGACTTGACCTTGAAGGAATTGTTGAAGTTGAAGTTTACTATGAAATACCCTCTGTCCCTATTGCATTCTACCTTTCTTCTAGGTCTCCATCACTAGAGAAGGCTGTGTGGCATGGGTCTTACTGTCTGGCTGCACCAGGAAGCTGCTGCCATTCTCCCTGATCACATTCTGACTGCATATTATTTTCTGTTCTTCTTTTCTCTCTCCACTTTCCACTTACCCCAACTGGTTGAGGGAGATGGCCGCCCACCCTGACCTTGGTTCTGCTGGAGGTTTCTTCCTTTAAAGGGAGTTTTTTCTCTTCATCGTCGCCCAGTGCTGGGGAGGATTGTTGGGTTTCTCTCTATATAACTCTGTAATGTATTGACCTTTCTATATTATGTGACATTCTTTGAGATAATTTTGTTGTAATTTGGCACTATATAAATAACAGTGAATTGAAGATGTTTCCACTTTCTGAATTAAACTGATATATTGTGCATTAAATAAGAGAAAGGCAAATGGAATGGATGACAAAGGATTAACACATCAACACACTGTCTTTTTATTTTTTCTTTGTGATAATTTGATTTATTTCATCTTTTAAAAAGTCTGAAAGTTAAACATCTAGCTGACTTAGAAATAAATAATCAATTCCCCTGCAGGAAAAACAAGCAAGAAATAGTGTCCAGTGGGAAAACTTGAGTAGGAAATAAATCAATGTCATGATTAATATGATTAATACATCCCCTACAGTTCACAAGAATTGCAATCACTCAGCACTCAACATCTGTAAATAGACACAGTGGACTTGCATCAGACTTGCATAAGAGGAACATTTGAACAGTGTAACATTAAATCAGATTAGATTTGATTGAATCACATATTTCGCACTCATTTAATACTGTTGGCTGCTGATATTTATAAGAGCAGACTTCTTTTCCCCAGCTGTGGGTGAAAAAAGTGTCCAACTGGCCCGGAGCCCATTTACAAATGTGGGACCTTTTCTCTTTGTTGTGGTATGCATAATGATCCCATGCACTGGACGCTCACAGGGGACATTCATGGACTATGAGGGTGTATGAAAGAAAAGGATTAAAGAGGAGCATGTATAGGGGGAAACACAGAAACACCATGAAGTGTTCCATAGAACAAACAGAAACTCCTCTCAGCTGATTTAAGTCTTTATGCCTGATAAACACCCTTCTGTCAAAGTCTCCCCATACGCTCATACAGGAAAAAAATAATCACAAAAGCATCAAAGACTCTAGTCCCTCATGTCCCCTACATTTGATCGTTGCTTCATGTGCTCTTTCATGTTTTTGACCCCACAGCTGTTGTGAAACCTTCTACCTGGGTTTCTTTTTTCCAGCGAGGACAATCACAGTAATATTGATTGTATCAAGCTAGGACACACAGGAGTGGATCAACATCCTACATGGTGGATCACCAACTACATGAGAACCCAGGGCTGTGTGTCTGACAGGGTTGTCTGCAACACGGGGGCCCCACAGGCAACGGTTTTGGCACCGTTCCTCTTCACCATCTATACTGCAACTCCACCAAGTGCTTCCTGCAGAAGTTCTCTGACGACTCTGCAATAGTTGGCTTCGTCACTGATGGGGACGACGGCGAATATAGAGAACTGACCAGGGACTTTGTGAACTTGTGCCAGAAGAACTACTTTCAGATTAATACAGGAAAAACCTGGGAGTCTACCAAGGAGCTGGTGGTAGACTTCCGCAGGCACAAACATTCTCCATTGCAGCCGCGGAACATCCAAGATATGGACATTGAGGCTGTGGAGAGCTACAAGTACCTTGGTGTTCATCTGAACAATAAACTGGACTGGACTCACAACACAAATGCTCTGTATAAGAAGGGACAGAGCACCTGCTGTGGCACCTTTCTTGTCTTTTGGAGTGCAGGGGTTGCCCCTTAAGACCTTTTATGACAATGTAGTGGCATCAGCCATCTTTCAAGGTGTGGTCTGCTGGGGCAGCAGCATCACAGCTGGGGACAGGAGGAGACTGAACAGGCTGATCCACAGGGCCAGCTCTGTTATAGGATGCCTCTGGACCCAGTGGAGGCTGTGGCTGACTGATGGCTGATTCAGAAGGTCTTTCCTTCCAGCTGCTGTCAGACTACACAACCAACATCTTTGCAGCCGACCACACACACACACACACACACAAACATACACTCACATAGAGCCAAACACAATGGACTAACAAGTGTGTCATCACACATGCTGTGCAATATGTTTCTGGGCAATATTTTTTGATAGATTTTTAAAATCAATCTTTTTTCTCTTGTTTCTTTGTATATTATTATCTATTATATCTTGTGTACTTCTCTGCTGCTCCTAGCCTTGTACTGCCGTAATAATTCAAATTTCATACTCTTGTGACTAATAAAGGTTTATCTTATCTTTTCTTATCAGTGATATAATTTACAAGGATATCAACATAGTTGAGTCATATTGTAAAAACATGAGCAACATTAAATCAGTGTTAACTGGAAATAGTTAATAGGTGGACAGTTGCACATAATTGTCCATGGACACCTCAACATGTAACCAAGAGGAACCAGGTACAAAACCACCAGTCCTAAGGTTGATGGATGACTGCCCACCAGTAAATACCCCCACATATTTATCATAGGTAAACACCCCACTGGTGTCCATAATCGAGCACAAGACTGCAGAACTGTGTGCACATGCAGGAATCTCACTCAGAAAATGAAAGTTGAAGACAGCGAGAGCACCGGACTCCAAAAGGAAAAAAAACTGTTAGTAGTAGCAGAGGCACCACTGGAGGGTCAGCAGCAAACCAAGCAGCTATATTTAGTAGCATCAGTAGTGGATATTACATAAAACTCACAAAAAGGTACATGGGATCCTATTACCTGTTTGGTGAGTGCTGTATCTGGAGTATCTGAGAAAATACATTTGTATATCACCAGACTAACATATGCTGAGGAGTCAAAGGTATTTTGCACTTATTTTTGACATTATGATGGTACAATATGAAAAAAAACGTATAATTTATCCTCTGTGAACCAAAAATATTGGTGTTACAGCATCCATATCAAAACGGATTTAAAACCAAAGATGACAACCAGCACTAGGAACTAGATGGAAATGTCACCATTGTCTGGGAAACATGTATCAAACATTCACACATATTGGAGAAAAGAACAAACACATGGAAGGAGAGACAAATAATACAAGAAAACAAGGGAGAGTCAAACTCTAAGAAAGGGACTAGGGTGAAGAGTAGATTCAGTACATCTGGAATGAGGCAGTGACAGGGGATACAGGGATGTCCCAGGATGGTTGATGGTCCTGCACAAAGATCCTGAGTGAAAAGAGAGACAACGAAAAGGCAAGACAGAGAGAGAGGCACACATCTTGTTCACTCATGCACTTGAGGAACAGAAAAATGCAGTTTCAAAATCTTTACACTTATATTGTCTGGACAGCATAGATATAGTGAATGCACTTGGTTTAATAGATTCATTAAAGCTAAGACTAATCTACTGGTGAGGGAATGAACAGGATTGGGTGTTTGTGCGGAACTCAGTGTATCTCTGGAGCAATTAATGCGGTTAAATGCTTTGACAGAATCAGACCGATTTGGTGAGGCCTTTAATGTGCTGATCAAAAGAGAGTGTAAGATCAAATGCATCTTTAAGATTCTTGGCTGTCAAGCCAGGTAAATCACACAGCTGTTGAGAGTTTCTGTTGATCAGACTGGTGTCTATCTCAAATAATGGTTCAATTAATTCCATGACTGTGTATGATTTGGTCAAAAGGTGAAATATAAAGAGAGGTGAGAAGAGGGCCAAAAACATTGCCCTGGGGTACTCCATATTTTGCATCAGAATCAGACATCAAAATATATCAGAGATTTTGGATATTTAATGAAAATAAAATCCCTCCAGTAGTTGTCAGACTTTATCATACAGCACACCTCCGAATTCACTACTGTTGATTCTGTGTTGGTGGTCATAAATGTGTGTACAAAATTTGATGGTGATTCCTGGCTTGAGATTTTATTCAAAACCGCAAGTCATGGGATCACCAAAATCATTAGTATTCTTTCTTTGAGGATCCTGAATGATCAAATAGTATTATATTATTATCTATAACATAGTTTCCAAAAAAGCAGTGGAATTAGGAAAGTAGGAACAACTCACTAGAACTAGAAAAACTCTATTAAATACCAAAATAATAATACTTTTTATAGATTTTGCATTGATTGTGTCTATCTGGGTTTAAATGATGACTTGCCAGCATCATCTAGTATCAGGTTGACCTTATGTTTAGTGTTTAGTATTGTTTTTTCTAAAAATGGCTCTGTGGCTGTATCTGGATCATGTCAGTGCTTCACTCCCTAGAGGAACAATGAAGAAATGTTTTTAAATATAGATAGCTCTTTGGAACATGTCACACTCACAAAAAAATGTACTTTTTTTACAGAAATGTACCATACTTTTTTATCAATAAATAATGGTTTGTCATATTTGTACAAGTAGTTTTTATCTTCCTCGAGCTTATGCCACTGGTTTACCTAACTTACACGAGTGCACATATGCAATGCAAACAATACATTTTCCACGATGCTAATTGAGACAATCTTTTTACATTTCCCCGTCCACCTGTTAGATATTAAGAAGCTCTAGCTGCTGTTTGTGTAAGTGCTCTGTGTGATTCAGTCACTACTGGAGTCCATCTAGTACTGATCCCCAGGAAATCTGTAGATATTTGATCTGAGGAAGACCTCTTTGAAAGTTAAAATAACTTGTGTCTCTGCTCCATGTGGAGCCAAAAAATGAAAGGAAAACTGGGCAAAATCCACGCTGCTAATAGCTGTTAGAGGCTGTAAGTAGACACTTGTATGTCATTTTGGTTGCACACATCATTATGTGCCTCCTACTCTATTTTCTATAATTCTTATTGCAAAGATATTAGAATATGTTTGTTAAATTATTCAATTTGATTAACCTAATCCATGACTTGCTAAAAACACTAACTGTATTCACTTTCATATGGAGAACTAGTAGATGAGAAGATTGATGGCACTCTCCCATGTGGGTTAAATATGAAGCTATTGCCCACCTAAAGAAAGAAATAGAAAATTAAAAACTAGAAAATGTAAAGGAAAACTCACCTCCAAAGCTTGCCATATTAACATATGCTGAAAGCCACTGGCCCCAGCCAACAAAATGTCACATACACCTCTGGTTTTTGTATAGATTTAACAAGTTTGACATCAAAAAGTTCATTTATGAGACTCAGAGGTGCTGGTACTTGGATTTCTTTACCTTACATGTATGTACATCTACACCATGCAGAAATGAGAGTCTTACTAATTAAAAAGTGAGTTTTACAAAATATTATTTTCCTATTATTATATAGCATTCCTTTTAAAGCTGACATACAATACATCATTTATGATTATAACCCTGCTGTGAACTTATTGCCTAAGCTCGTTCCAAAAGACCCGTTAACAAGCACAGAATACTCATCCACTGCAATTTGACATTAAGATCACTACCTGAACCTCATACATGCGTATATTCCAATTCAAAAAGTGCCCTCCCTGCAGCAGAAATGTGGCTCTGATTATTGGAGTTGTGTGCTGAATGAGTTGCAGGGTAATCCTTGGGAGGCACAGTATAATGTGAAACAGATATACTCTATCTTCAATACAATATACCACACTTAAAAGGAAGACATGCCTCTGTCATCATCCAGAAAATGATGTTAAAGCCTTGCGCCCTGGGCTGTGAACGCCCCTGTTAAAATCCAGATAGCAGACAATAGTCTCCAAGGACACAGACTACATTACCTGCCTGCTGAATGAGATTCTTTTCCCTGAAGTAATATCTGCTTTGCCTGAGGAGCATATACTGACAGGATGTATAGAGTTTGCATGCCACTAGTAATAGCATAGTCCAACATCATTAAACTCATGCAATGTCAAATTAGTTGTAACTCTATTAGAAGTAAGGTACTGTAAGGCTATACAGTACATTTGGTGGACTTTACTGTTTTTAACTACTAATATATGTGCAGTTGCAATAAGTAGCTTATCCTGCCTGAAAAGTTATTTCATTCTTAACTTTCCCGAGTGGAAGAGAAAAGCTGCCAAAATAAGAGCATACAGTATTTGTAATACATCTGAGTTTTTCTTTGACGTTTAAATCCATCATTGTGCATTTTAGTAGTTCCTTTCATGCTAAATGTGTATTTCACTATTAGCTAATTGAACTAATTTGGGGGAAAAAAAACCCCCAAACATATATATATATATATATATATATATGTATTATTTTTTTTAATGAAGTGATTGTTGATTGTATCTGTGCTGTTTATAGTCCTTGACAAATATGATGTTCTCTAATTTCTCTTCTCTTGTTAAACACTTTGAAGCAAGCATTGTCATAACAATGACAAATGAGTCACACTTGAAATGACCTGACTTGTTCTCCTACTCTACTCCTACTCTGACCAGTGTTAATGAATACGAGACCAGATGTAAGACATCTGTCTCTGTAGTCTGTTTTTGGTCTAATTTGGTCACAAGTGCGTTTATTTTAATATGTTTCTACATAATTCTGCAGAGAATTCAAAATTCTGTCTATCCAGACACTAATTCTGCAGAACAAGATACAGACAACATCTAACTTGACCATATACAGTATTTGAAACTGCTCTCTGATGGTTTTCGCGTCATGGGACATCTGCCAGATTGCAATCACTCTGAATGCCAATCAAATCAAAAGCTCCAGGGTTCTGCTTTTTGAAAGGAGTGTTTGTTAGCAATGTTTGTGTTATCTTCAAATAGTCTTCAGACACACTGAAACAGAACAGCTTCTTTTATCCGTCTAAAGTTTTACTGTTGCCAGAATTCCTGTAATATGTTTATATAACTCATACAATGACCTGTTGGAAGCACTACAACCACAGTTATCATAAATCCCACATGGGGTATAATCTTCTTACCTCATCCACAGGATATGGCTGAATAATGCGAGTCACAATAACATATATCCCCATTGACTTATTAAGAGTTGCACATGAGAATGTTTATGTTGTAACAATATTAACTCAGGTTGGGACACGGTTAAAGTTTAGCAGGACCTCAGGGCCTCCGACTTCACATTCAGCCTTCAACCATTTAAATAAAATGATCTTTGCCATCCTCTGCAGGTACAGTAAAGACATGGATGCCATTATTATCTACATGTACACAGGGTGACACCCATGTGGTGCTCCCAATAGGAAGCTTGTGTAGGGCTGTGATCTTTACATTCTGGCAGGGTTATCCTGGTGCATTTGCTCCAAGCATGGTACACCTCTGTGGACTGGGGGCCCTGCTGAAAATTTAATTAACTCATGTTCATAGAAGCATGGTGGTCACATTTTTTAAATGCAGAAAGAATAATATTTCCTTTTAGATCACTAAAGATAAGGTTGATGAACAGACACATATGAACATAGTGTTTTGTTAAACATCAGTTTGCATTACATGCTCAATGAAACACACAGAATGGACATTTTGTCTGTATGGTATAGAATAGAAAATATATTTTTCACAGTTCTTGCTCTAAAATTATGCCTGTTGCACAGCAGTTCAAATTTGACCCCTTTCAATTAAAGAACACATGTACTGAATGATACATGGGCAGCCATGCGTTAAGTTTGTATTCAGTATCTTAATTTGCAATGTCAAACCCAATTTAAGATTTTTTTATGTTAAATTGAACACTGTCAAAATGACTGCTTTGCTGTTAGAAAAAATCTTTTAAGTAATGTCCTTTATCTTGGTCACCTTTTTTTTTAAAATCACACCAGCAGCACGACTGTCTCTCGTGTCCACTGATGCCATTTTTGTGGCTATTTTTCTATATTTTTTTCTTCATTCTCAATCCTGTCCACAAAGCTCCAGCAGTGAGCACAACATAGGACCCACTTTAATTGTAGGAAGAAAAAACTGAAATCTGGGCACAGACTTAGAGGTTTGGAACCAGGCAAGCCTTTCCACAGACAGTGAAATGTCTTCAAACAAATCAATGGTTCAGTGATTTGGATTCCATTTTCTCACAGCAGCTGGTGTGATACCTTCTAGGAAACTGGCTTTTTGAACAAAATGAAGAAGACAGAAGACTCTAGTTCAATAAATGTTTATATATTTAATAAATATTTATTGTCTCATTAATGACGACACAAGTAAGCCGCATGAATCTTAAACAGACTCTTACCTTGTCTTGACCAAAGGAAATTCTCTCCAACTTTCTTTCACAAATGGCTCTTAGAGGGCTTCTGTCATCCATGTGTGTACTAGTGAGCAAGCATTACAAATTGTATGAGTGATATCCTTATCCTGATCTCCAGGGAAGCATTAGGCCAGTCACTTGCTTTCATTATTGCAGAGTCATTTGTGGATGTCACAACCACATCAAGGCAACACATCTAGTTAGGCTGCAGCTACAAAGAGTTTTTTTTCTGTTTGTGTCCAGACAGTAAAGCTAGTTAAATTGTCAACACAGTCAGATAATGTTTCAGTTGCTCTGTTCAAAGCTAATTTGCCAGTTTTTCTTTGGCTGTTGGTGCTTTTTCCTACCTTTCCATTACTAAATCGCACTGGGAATTGCCAGAAACCAAGCCAACGCTGAGACTGAAATAAAAGCCACAAACTGAAAAGGATGCCACATAAGTGATGTCTTCGGCAGAATGAGAAAAATGTTCTTTTGTGCTTTGCCTTGAATGTGTCAGAAGCTGTGCTATGTAGTGTTTGCTCGTGTTGCTCAGGGGTCCCGAGTCCTTTGGCTGAAAACACTCTTGACAATGACATAAAGAAAGAAGATTCTTCAAAGTCACCGCTGTCTTCAGTCTTTGTGCTCTCCACGCCTTTCATTCTTTTCCTCTCAAATATCCTTGTACAAATGACAAATAGGATAGATGGCCTTTAACCGGAGCAGCTACCAAGATATCCAGTGGTCTTCCGGCTCCTTCTGTTAAGCAAGGAGCATTATTATACAAGATTTCTTATATATTATATAAGATTTCTTTTTTCTTATTTAAACTGATTCAATTAACAGCACAGTTCCTAAGTGAAATGAAGAAAACTATAGTACTGTCTCAAATGAGAGTATCTGTATTATGCCTGCTGAAATAAATGCATTATTTACTTTCAGTCTGAGCAGAAAAGTTTATGAGTTCTCATGATATGCATGAGACGTTTTCTTAACCCATATACTATACAGTTTATTGTAGTTTTCAACAACGTCTGGCTAGTTGCCTCTTGGCGATCCTGACTGCACTGTATTTATTTCCTGTCAGATACTCATCCTAATAATTCTGTCATTCCCTGTGGTCCCACCCTCCAGACAGCAGAGACCCCCATCTCTCTCACCTCTGGCCCCCCCGCCTTACCCCTGGAGGCAGTGACAACCTCTTTCCTCCTGCTATATTGTCCCACTGCTTGACTCTTTCTTCCTTTCAGCACTATTTTCCTGTTCGGTTGCTGCACCTCTTTCGCCCACACCCTTTTCTCTTGGTTGACTTGCACATCTGGGAAAGGTTTAGTTTGTAGAAATATTGGTTTTGTGGCAATTTGCTCTACAAAGTAAATTCAACATCTCTTTTTCTTATACTTGATCATAAGATATAGGAGCATTTGTTAACCTATAAAATACTTCCACTCAAAAATACCACAACTGTAGAAGAACCACTGTTAACCATATTTCCAGGATCTTGTAGTGGAGTTGAGTCAATTTGTCAAACAAACACCACCCTTAATACTTTCAAATGAGAGTATTTGTCAGTCTCTAAATGCTCAGTGAAGTGTGACCACCAGGTTATGGAGTATGGAGGAAAATTTGGTTATGAGGAATCTACAGATGAAAAAGCATGGTTAGAGAATTCCATTATAGATTTTATTATGCTTCAAACACACAAGTACGTCTGACCACGTCTGAAGTATTTTAACCTGACTCATCATGCCTCCTCCTGAATGCATCATACAGACTCCTGATCTCTACCACAAACATAAACCGTCTTTTTCTACTCCCACAATGAATCATTTAGATGGGGATAATGGGGAACACATTCACAGAGCACGTGAAAATGGTGCAGGAAGTGAGGAATGAAAAAGAGAGTTTGTTGGAGAAGGAACTTTCGCATTTTCTCACTGCCAAACAGCAGAAATGGTCATCTTCCCCCAGTTCTCCCACCAGAAGTACTCATCTTGAAGCATGATAATACTTTAAAAAAGTCAACATTTGGGAAATACCCTCATTCACTTTCTTGACAAGGGTTACATTAGGAAATCCATACTAGCTTCGTCACGTCCTCTTAAATATGAAGCAGTGACCATCAGGCTGTTAGCTAAGGGTGGTGTAAAGACTAGGGATGGGGAAAGAGCTACCCTGCTCTGTCAAGGAAAAAAAATCTATCTACTGGGACCTCTAAAACTCCCTAAGTAGCGTGTTGTATCTCATTTGCTTAATCCACACAAAAACCTCCATAAAGAGGGAGCTTCTCTGAATTGTTGTCATCACCAAGCAGTTGCCAGACAACCAGAACCCCCCCCCCCCCCCTCCCCCACTTAAAACCACAACTTGGCATTTACACACTTGGGTTTTTGTATTTATTAAATAAGATGGTGTTAATAAGAGATTTATAGGTGCTAATAGGCTAATATTTTTCTTTCAACAGAGTCAGGCAAATTTTTCTGTTTTTCAGCACAGGCAGGATAGCGGTTTCCCTTTTTTTCCATTCTCTGCTAAAGCTAAGCTAACCACTGCCTGGCTGTTAAAGTGGTTTCTTATCTAACTCTTTCCAATAAAGCCAATGTCTGGTTAGCCAGTTAAACTGGACAACTGAGGCTGGAGGCTTGAAATTAGATTTTAGTTATTTTTTTGTCCTTCTATTTAAATCTAAAGTATTTAAAAACATGATTATCAGCACAGGGGTGTGCATTGTCAGGTAGAGCGTTGTATCAAACAGGAAAGTAAAGGGTAATTAAGAGCTGTGGCAAAGACCTTCGAGGCTTTAACGGGTTGAAAATGGAGGACCACCTTAGGTGAAATGAAGACAAAGTGATATTTAACAGTCTATCCCGAGGCTGCTAAGCACATCTGGTCAGAGTGAAACCTGTTAAATCTATTATTGTCACAGAGTAGTTTAAATCACAGCCAAAGAACAAGAACAAACAGCTATGAGAGCGATAACCTGTGAGAAATCTCCCACTAACACGCAGTGACACAGGCTGGCAGATTTACAGTGTGAAACATTGACTGTCAGTAGTAAAATACAATCAGGGAGGGTCTGTCGTCATGTCAGTCAGAGTGTAACACAATCCAAATGTCACAAATACATACTGTAAAATATAGGCATTCTTCTGAAATCAGTTTTCAGTGTAGAAAAACTTTACAAAAAAATTGGCAAATTATGCAAATGTCCATGAAGCACAGGTATAGATTTGGTTACTTTGGATGTAAGGGTGGTTGGAAAGAAGTAAATCTCTGAGCTTGCCTTGAGTAAAAGTTCCCTCCTTGGAGACGTGCTCTCCCGGAGAAATCATGGGGCCTGACACTGAGGCCGTGCTCTTAAAGAGGCCCTGTGGTATTTGAAGGATGGAGTGATGACAGTGGGACGTTGTTTGTGTATAAAAAGGAAACAAAGTGAAACAGCTCTGAACATGTCAACCCCACTGCCTGTCACCTCAGAAAGAAATGTGCGTTGACCCAGCACAACTACAAGCCTGGTAACCCCCCAAAACCACACTGTGTGTAGTGTGTTGAGGTTTGCGTGCAAACTGCTGGGGCTATACACATGATTAGTTTTCTGCCTTCTGTCTGGGGTTTGTTTGTTTGAATGTGTTTGTTTTCATTTCGCAAAGTCAGATGTAACACAGCCAGGATTTAAATTAAAACTGCAAGCCTAAATGAACTTTGGCAAAAAGGTATTTGGAGTATTGAATACAAAGGAACTTCTATCATTTAATGTGATTCTGTTTTATTCCATAACATTTCTTGTATTTGTACATGCTATTTAATTTTATTTTATTTTATAATTCCAGTACCAAATTGGTGTAGCCTACTACTAGCTAATTTGCATACTAACTTTTAGCCAAAGCTAACAGCTGGTTAGCGTAGCTTGTTTACAGTTTTTGTTTTAATTACACAAGTGCAGTATAAGGCAGAGTGATCAGGTCACCTATCCTATATATGTGTTAGTTCCAATGCTGAGCTTTGGAGGTTTGCAAAACTAAAAACCTGCAAGACTCAACATGAAAAATGTCTTTTTATTTTTTAAAAATATTTAAAGAATGTCTTAATCACATTTCTATTTGCAAATATTTTTTGCATCAATTTTCTTCTCTGACTCTTGTAGCGATTAGATGAGAAGATTGATAGAAAGCACAGAAAAGAAAAACTATTCTCTACGTTTCTTATAAATGACAAATTAATATCAATTGATAATTATAGCAATTCAATAACGTGGTGAATTTATTGGAAGTCAGTATACAATATACATTCTTCCCCAGGTGAGGGAACTATTTACAGTATATGAACTACTATGTACTGTCTGTGCTGCTACATTACATTTGCTGTTATATGTTTTCTCCCACGTCCTGTATCAGACACCTCCTGTCCCAGAAGTCACTGTGCCATAAACACATTTAGTTCACCTGACTGCAATTGGGATCATTTCCATTGGGGGTCCCATGACACATCTTTCACATATCCACAGTGTTTATCATGATGGCTGTCAGCTGGATGCCATGTTTGAAACAGGGACTGCCTGACGTTGCAGGTTTTGGCCGATAAACCATGTTGTGAGAGGCAGAGGACACGGAAATGTCACAATGCTTGTGCAGCACTATTAATGAAAACTACTTGTGGCATCCGGGAGCCATTCCTGTCCCTCATACTTCACAGGAACACACCGTGCACACACACATACAGAGTGACACATTGAAGTACTGTACAGAAGTGTGTGTTGTGGTGTTAACTGCGGAGTCACCTGCATGGCGGGGTTGCTGGCCAGGCAGCTGTGGGGCTCTATTTTAGTTTGACATCAAATAGGGCAACCTAATATAGGCATGGAGATGGGCTTGCTACTACCACTGAATGTGTGTTTATCTGTATTATAATTAATAATTTGTGTCCAAAATAAAGAAATGAAATAGAGGTTATGGATGTGTAACTATTTCTCAGCATTAGTTAGTGAAAGGAAAGTGTTGACAATTTCAAATTAACTTCTGGCTAAAGTATCTATTAACTTGAGATACTGCAAAAGGACAGACAGACAGACAGGCAGACACACACACACAAACAAAGAGGGTGGTCACAATGTACTCCTCACTGTTTCATCTTGTACTTGCTGGGTTATTTCTCTGACAGGTGGGCGTTGAGCTTGGCTGAACAGGGGCTTCCCCCAACCTAACAGAGTTTTTTAGCATCAAAAGGATGGCTTGTGTGTGTGAGATTGTGTGCGGGGGGATATCATGATCCTGTGTGCAGCACCTTCTAAAATACTTTGCAGGATATTTTCCAAATGAGGGGTCATTTAGCTTCTTTGTGCTTGTAAGCTACCCACCTGTGCAGGCAGTGGGAGTGTTCCCCTCCTCCTCACTTCAGTAGGAGATAGCTGCATTTGTTTCGCACTAATCCTCCTTATGAGGGAGATAGCTATAATAGTAAGAGCCAGCTTTGATCCCCAACAGATGAAGACAAAAAAAAAACATTTAAGCTACTTAGGCAGGGTCCTTTTTCTTTCACTTCCTTCTTTGTCTCTTGGCTCATCCTTCGCTTCGCTGCCCTGAAGATCTGTAATGTCAGAGAAGGTCAGTGAGGTTGTGAAGGGCAGTGGCCCTAAATGTTAGCATGAAGCAGATGTGAAAGATTGAACACACTTAGGATTTGATTTAAATAGATAGATTTATTTTATTTATTAATTTATTATATGACAGTTTACACAAAATGCTACAGACCTAGTGCTGTAGTCAGACACTTGATGTGTTTGTGTCTGTGTTTTGTGTACCACATGAAGATTAAAACTAAATAAAAACAGCTGTGTTGAAATTAGTATCAACACACACATCTGTGTGTTGGGTTCAGTGCATGAGGTCAGGCAACTTGTTTTCAGTCAACCATCTTTACTGCTGTAAATATCAGAAAACACAGTTTGAATCTGAATTTGTGTTGTTGTGGAGTCATGTACAAATTGCATTACATCTACAGGGTCTATGTATTATCTCATTTAACATGTTTGTATGCTGTATCTGCCACACCACACACTAATGATAATTAACGCTATCATGTGACCAGTGCCAGAACCTGCTGACAAGAAAATTATCGTGTGAGCATGTGTGTGTTTGTTTTCTAACTGCAGTGACATGAAGGTCCTTTGCAGCGACCCTTAAACTGAAAAGTATACAGATACAGACATCCTAAACACTATTCAAACTCCAGGTGTCCAACACACACTTAAGCAAACAGGGAGCAAGACAAATTTTGCAGACAAACAGGCATTTTTGAATATCCACTGAGTTCTGGGAATACTCCACCCTGTCTTTTTTTTATCATTTATTATGCACACACTCTCTTTCCAAACCAATTTCATGCTCAAATTTCCTTTTGCAGTCTCACTTTGCCTCAGAAAAAAAAAGCACACATACACAGTGTTTGAAGGTTAAAGAGTACAGCTGGGAGCTGCTGCCAGACCCCCCCTCCTCTGTCACTCTTAGCAATCAATCTGTCAGTATGATAATTAACCTACAGAGTAAAGTAAGCATGACTACTGAACTGCCCTACTCAATCTAACATTCCTCTCCTCCTCCCTTTGATTCTCACTCTCACTCCCCCTCGTTTGGTGGCAAGCGGAGGTCGCTCATTTGCTGATTGTGGAGTGTTGTGATGTCTTCAAGTGTGAGAGTAAAAATGAGGACCTCTTGTTCAACACTCCTGCACACACAAGTCACAAGGTACAGATCATTCAGCAATCTTGAACTTATTAAAGCTTAACTTAATATAAATCTTATTTCTGAGTGCCGTTCATTTCTGTGGCTGCTTACGATAACAACAGTCCCTCCAAAGTAATTGCTGAGATCTGCAAACAGAGCAAGTCCAACACAGCAAAAAATGAGCTGTCAGACACTAAAAACTGTTAATCTTAATGTAACGTATGCTGTAATATCAACAGTAATCATCAGCAATATCAATTAACATAAACAATTAATGTTAGTTAATATTGCTGTGTCAGTGGCCACATAGTCCAAAGACGACTGGTATGCTGAATAACAGCAGACAGAAATCTTGAAGGTTACAGATACCTTACATGATTTATTTCAAATCCCCAGACAAGATTAGTAAAGGTGGCCAGAGTTTTTTAATAAGAAACACTCTCTATCATAAAAATTATGATACATTAGACTCATTTCTTGCTCAAAGCTTCTGCCAACTAGAAATGAGAAATATCCACACACACACATATCAGAGCTGTACATTGGTGAAAAACAACATGTATCAGTTAACGTCCCTATGAGCAAACACACAAACGATGTGGGCAGCTTGCCGGTGGAAAATACAATCCAAAATGCAAAATAGAGTGTGTTCACAGGATTGTGAGATTGTTCTTGGACCTGAGAATGCAGGTTAGGTAAAATTGGACTTCATTTTTTAAGGGCAAGTGGGTACAAAATGCCTACAAACCCCAGGCTGAGTGGTTTAATTCCCAGTCCCTGCAGGCTACATGTCTAGGTGTCCTTGGACAAGATGCTGAAACCCTGTAGGAGTGCCGACATGTACCGTCTGGTAGCTGTCAAACAACAATTTCCACAATGGGGATCAATAAAGTTTCTTATTATTATGTTCTTGGATCCACACATCAACTTCAGGACATTTTAGCAACTATCTTGTGCTAAGCGCAAAGTGACCAGGAGTGTCACAAACTCTACAGCCAAATTATTTTATATTCTCAGCAAATGATGATTGGATGGTGTCTGTGTTCCTTTAATTTTACAGCCATAGCAACATAGCTCCATGGTGTACGTCACTGTTTGTGAGCAGTGACATGCCAATAGCCATGGGTGAAAAGTGGCTGATGCAATGTTTGGTGATCCAGCGGATCTTCGAACAAACAGTAACAGAGATACAGCCAGGTTGGATTTAGCTTTGCCCCTTTTCCAACCACAACGCTAACTCTGACCACAGAAGCCGCCTTCGTATGCGCTAGGCACGGACTTGTCCATGTGTACCCAATTTCCCATTTGATTATGACATCACAATGGACACACTTTTGACACCACTTAGGGTTTGATACAAAACTTTAAAAGACTGTGGTGATACAGTATAATCCACCCAAGTGCCATTTCTGTTTGTGTTTTCCATAATGCAAGTCTTCTAAGTACTTTCTGGGCACTTGCCGTTTTCACATATGATCTCTGGACAATATCTGGAGAATCGTGTCTGGACATTGTCCACACAACAGCGTGCTGTTGTGTGCTTGTATTAGACACATTCTCATTTGGGAAAATAGTCTGTTTGGTTTGAGCGAGGTGGTCCCTGAGTGGAACATGCAGAAGGCACAAGATGACACAAGAGGTACACTGCAGAAATCAGTGCTCTGTTAGGAGCACATCAAAGCAGGTTAGAAATGGTGTGTTATATATAATAACCTGAGTTTACTGACTGAGTTTACTGACAGAGAAGCATGATACACCCTCAGAAAGCATGGTATTTCCCAATACTTTTTGGTGCTGTGTTGCTGAAAGGGAATGTTCACTCTTTAATGTGAATTCTCATAAGGGGTCAATCAAATATTACTCAATAGTTTGTAATAAGGAGCTGGTAGGGTAATGGGTTTGTTTTGACTCTGACTCTGACTTTTGCATTCTCACAGTTCCTCCAGACAATTTCTATAAAGGTCAGTGTATGTTCCAGTGCATGTCTGAAAATGACTCCTGGCTGGACTTCAATCAGATATGTTGAGATTACAGATCACTGTACTCCCATTCCTGTTTTTCCCACTTTTTGGGGTACATAATAACACAATTTCACATAGCATTTGACTTGTGTTATTGTTAGTCTTCTAATCTAAAACGAGTCATTGCATCAAAGCACTGTTGATAGTTTTTAAATGAAAAATAATCTCTTTGGATAAAAACGAAGCTCGTATCTGTTCCAGGCTAATATTCAGTCTGACACTGTGAGTGCTTTGCCTACATAAATAACTATCTTCAAATAAGCTAAAAGGCCTAAAAATGCCTTTCTGTCTTCCCGTGGTTGACCTTGATCCAAAAAGCAGCGGTGGCTTATAGCCTGTGCCACATGGCTACTTGAGAAGAGTGATGACGAGACTTGCTGTAATTGGAAAATGGCTTTTGCTGGTGTTTCCTGAAGATCTGCCAGTAACTGTAGTCAGTCAAGTATTTCTCTCTACAGGGACTCTGTTTGTGAGTTTACCATGGGAACTGATGAAATATCTTTAATCTGATACCTTCCTTGTTTGATTTCTGGTATTGTTGCCGCTGCCAACAAAGTGATGTGAGGAGCAGGAAGTTCACACACAGATCTGAGATGAAGATTCTCTGATACACAGTCACATTAATTCATTTCTCTGTGTACATGTGCAGTCTCGAACTTGTGCTGTGTTTAGGTTCATTGGCTGCTCCGGATAAACCCCCACCTACTGTTTATAAACCATTATCTGTATTGCCTCCTGCAGACTATTGGAGCAGGGGGGTGTCTTTGAACTGTCTTTAGTGATCCCTGCTGACCTGGATTTCACAAGTTATGCTCCTCAGATCCTCAGCCAGGCTTAAGCAGGCAAGCAGATTATCCCAAAACTCCCACTGCACAGTGGTGCAAAAAGATTCCATAAAAGTAAACCTTAATAGAATAAGCAAGAGAAAGATACAGTAATATACTATCCTATTTTATATAGAAATAAGGATAATAGCCCAGGTTGAAAACATTTTGTTGGGGTAAACCTGGATTTTTATGGCTGCATATATGCCCTTTAAATTACTACATTTTCATGTAGAAATTTAACATAAAAAATACAGATATTTTTAATTTTAGGAGCTTAAACATGTAAAATGCAAAAAATATGGATTTTTAAATATATGTTCTGGAAAATTAAAATGTGATCCTTTTAACCACATGGTTGTGCTGTTTGTAAATAGTTTTGAATGTAAAACATAACGTAATAGTTAACATTTCTTCTGCAACATGTAAAAGTTACTTAAAAGTTTCCAAACAGCTTTAATTGAATGTAATTTTACATTTCTGTGTTTACTAATAGTATTCTGTATACCAACAGGGAGATACACAGTGCAGTAACACTTTTTTAAAAGTAAATGTAATTTTAAATACTTAATTGTTACATATATTAATTGTAGAAATCTGTATGTTTTGTGTTAATATACCATTAATAGACAAAATCATTTTATTGAAAAAACAGTTCACTAAAATGTTTTAGATGAAAAACATTCAAATTTTAGAAACTTAAGTTTACTTTACAGCAATTTTTTGCTTTTTTACATTTTAGAAATGTTTTTTATAACGGTGCATCTGCGATTCTATTATTTTCTATTTCTATTCTATTTTTGAAAGAGACATTCGGTATTTCACCAACAGTTAGCAGCTTGGTTACAGTGCACACCAACACTGCTCTAACTGTATTTTCAGTCTGATCACTGCTTTTCATGTCATCAGGTGTTTTACTGTAAGTAAAGTCATTACCACATTGCCAGTTGGTCCAACATTATGACTGATGCATACAGAGCCCACATACTGTAACATTCAGTGACGTCTCCCCTTTCACTCTAACATACAGAGAGTAAACATTTTCTTTATCAGCAGTGGTTGGAGCCTGTGAATCATTCCACCATTTTTCCACTATGACTTTTTCCTCCTGGTGGGAGCAGAACAAATAGGTGGGTTCACCTTAACCAGACGACCGACCTTGCTCTACACAGATTCATAGCAGAGTCAGACTAGTGTGTACGCCAGGAAATTCCACATCTACGTAGCTACAGTAACAAGTCGTTGCAACTTTTTTTGCTGCTCAACACTCCTTAGTCAAGCATCCTCCCATGAGACATCACATTCACATGCTTGTTTGTTGATACAGTAAAATACACACAGATACATCTGCACATTCCTCTCTCACACGGGCTAGACTGCACCTGTGCAGTGCTGTAATGGAAAATCTGAGAGTGATGCTACACTAAGTACCTCAGAAACTACATGCCAACTCACTGCTGACATCAGTCTTGAAGAGAAACACAAGCGCTGTTTATTTGTAAAATAAATAGCAGCGTTTCTGCGCCAGTTTTAAATGACAACGGATTAATCAGATAACTTATTGTCTCAAACACAATATTTATTTTACCTGTTAGAAACACAATGTTTCTCATAAAACTAAGACTCCAGCTACTGTTATAAGTATGTTCCCCTTACATTTCAAATTGGTTACGACAATGTTAACGTTGAATGTTCTGATGACGTTTTTAGTTTTTAAAATTCCTAAAATGTTCCTAAAAACTTTCTTTCCATGTGTTTTGAGGTTTTTTTTAGGCCCACAAAAACTTACAAAATGAGCAACCAAATGCTCCCAAAAGACTCTCATAGTGTTTTTATTTTTTTGTATACATTATGTTTTTAAAGGCACGTTTTTAAAATGTTTTTCTTTGGGTGTAGGAACGTTGTTGTTGAGCGTCTGCAGCAATCACATGATCTCAAAACATTTCAAAGAAGCTATTTTTGGAATGTTTTAACAAAATATTTTTATTACATTTTTCCAATTTGAATATGTGGTTTTCATAATGTTTTTAGTGAGTAAGTTTTTAAAAGGTTATTAAAATGTTTTTTTTTAAGAGGGTGTTGTTCAGTGTCTTTAAAACATTAGAATGTGAATGTTCTAACAAAACATTCTCAAAAGGTGAGGTTCTTACGAGAGTCCTAGAGGTAGAAGAGACGCTAAGTGGACAAAAATAACAGTGGGTCATGTGACATGTGTTGCTTTGAATAGTTCCAATGGCAGGTGACCAATACCAAATGTAACAGATGTCAGAATCTTAGTTGATTTGATTATCGCCGTTGTTGAAAAAACCTGTCCCTGTCGAGCGAATGGAAAAATAATCACTCTATTCTGGTTTTTGCCATCTTGAAAGCTTATTGGAACATCCTTTCTGTAAGTGTAGGAAGTGAACGTGTAATGTTATATAACTTCATTAAGCATTCTTAAAACATTTTAAACAACACATATCTGCTATTTCTTGTTCCAATAATGTCTGTAGAGGGTGGTTTTTAAAGGCTTCCTTAGTCGTACAGAGTTTTCCACCCTAAACATTTTCAGGAATCTTAAGAATTTCACCACAAAAGTGTACTATTTGTGTAGGACATTACACAAACATTCCTATAGTGCTGGGACTGTAAAACACAATTTTAACAATACGCTCACAGGCCACTTTATTAGCTACACCTGTATAATTTAATGTGATCCAACACATCAGCGCTGCCATTCTACTTTTACGAGGTTAGAATTTACAAAAGTTTTTGTTGTGGTGTTTTGGCCACCTTCTAAACATTACAAACACCTCTTAATGTAATGCAGCCAAGCATGACTAGACAATGTCAAGTCACATACTCCAGAAAGATGAAAACTGAATCAAGCTGATGACTCATGATGACTGATTCAACAGATGTTGTTGTAGGCAAAGTTGGACTTTAATGCAGAACAATGTCAGTAGTGTGAGAGAAGATGCTGGTTCCACACTACATAGAAAGGAGGAAAAAAAGGAAAACAATGGATTGATCATTCATTAATAAATCAATGGAGAATGTAGACACATTGATTAATCGGGGATGCTGTTTGGAAGTTTGACAACTTTTTTCTCAGCTGAAGAAAAGGCAATATGTATGACACTCAGGCTCCTCACAAATAGAGTTACTATAGTTACATTTTTAAGGGAAAAGGAAAAATAATAAATACCTTCTTAATAAGTTTAGACATTTATGGCTAACAAAAACAAAATCCATCCATCCAATCCATATAAGACCAGTTTCACTATGTCAGTATCAGTTTTGTCATATATGACTGTTTATTAGGTCAGATACTCCACTCTGTAATACTGTAGTATAACTACTAGTGTAAGTGTAAGTAAGCAAGTAACGCTTATTTCTATGGCACCTTCCTATATCATACATCAGTACGTACTTCACAACATAAGGCAAAAAATAATAGACAAGCACAGTTTCATTAAGTTTTATGTCTAGAGCAAGAAACTGCTGTACTGTACTGCAGCTGTACAATGCACATTCAATTTGTTTCTGTTCAAGACTAAACTACTGTAGAGCTAGAATACAGTAGATTATGAAGAGTGTGATTTTTTTACATATCCTCTTTCAACAGATGTCCTGCTACAGTGCTCTCATTAGGAGTTTGCCTTTCTTAGGAAAAATGTTTTATTGGCTTTAGCTTCCAGGAAGCTGAAAATGACTGCTCTGGAATAGAAAAAGCAGAGTCATACAAATGTGTGGTGAGTAAGTAAAACGTCCAGAGAAAAAAGAATCAAAGAATTAGCATCAATCAGCTCATATCTGCTCCAACATCACTGAATAGTGACCTTGACGTCATGAATGTTTAATATAGGAGGTTACAAGTGGATACAAAATCTACAAAACTACAAAATCAAGAGCTAGAATTACAAGCCTCTTCCAATTGATTTTACTGTAAACTACCACTACCTTCCAGTAATGGAGTTATTTTTGGAAAGTATAACTTCAGAAAACTTGGTTTCCTTTCAACGAACATCCACCTTCCACTCACACAGAGTGAAAAGGATCTGAGTGCGTCCAAAACAACCTCACAATTTGCTTCCTGTTTCAAAATAATGAGCGAGGACGCATATGGAAGTAACACTAGCTCTCTGTGTTTGTGTTACGGAGCTGTCATCTGCTATTAACTGTTTTTATATGCCTTTGCTATTGCTCTATTATAGGCTTTAATATTTAGGTTAGTTTATACATATTTAGATAAGTTATACAAACAGAGGATGTGATTTTTTGTGCTCAGTATAACAAAAGCTTTGCTAATCATGAAGTTATATTCCCGGGGAAGATTAAGTATTGCTCACTATGCAAAGTGCTGTTATGATTAATAGCTTCTGTGGTAAAAAGGGAAACAAAAGTAAAATATGGCTGATTGTTGTGTTTTTTTTTTCTCTGGAAACATTAAGTCGAGGTGTAGGAGGTGTTGTTACCAGTTTAATTCAATTCAATTCAATTAAACTTTATTTATATAGCGCCAATTCACAACAGAAGTCATCTCAAGGCACTTTACAGTGTAAGGTTTAAGACCTTACA